>JAAGEH010000101.1:7605237-7647062 GCA_011751065.1 Lasiurus cinereus
GAGCACCCATACGACTGTCAGCTGATTTCTCAACAGAAACGATGCAGGCCAGACGGGAGTGGCAAGAAATATTCAACGTGATGAATAGCAAGAACCTACAACCAAGAGTAATCTATCCAGCAAGCTATCATTCAGAATTGCAGGGCAGATAAAGAGCTTCACAGAAAAGAAAAAGCTAAAGGAGTTCATCAACTCCAAACCAGTATTATATGAAATGCTGAAAGGTACTCTTTTAGAAGAGGAAGAAGAAAAAGGTAAAAGCCAAAAAATTATGAACAACAAATACATATCTATCAACAAGTGAATCTAAAAATTAAGTGAATTAAAAATTTGATCAACAGAATAAACTGGTGAATATAATAGAATCAGGAGCACAAAAAGGGAGTAGACTGATAATTCTCAGGAGGACAAAAATCATAAAGCATCAAACAGACTGGGAAATTACAGCAGAAAGATTAAAGTTAGGTGAGGTAGATAAGTGATCAATCAAAGGACTTGTATGCATGCATATAAGCATAACCAATGATCACAGACACTGGGGGGTTGGGTATGCCTGGGAGGGAGGGGGGTAATGGGGAGATATGTATAAAAAATTAATAAATTAATTTAAAAAAGGATATGGTTTATGAAAACATCGTCATAGAAATCCAACCAGCAGATCAAAGAAAGACCTTGACCCTACATCAAAAGATTGGTTTTCTCTCCTTGAAATAAAATTTTTCAACTACTTAAGTAGCATTTCTCATTTTAATTGATTCTTTTTTTCAGTTAATTTACTATCAATCCTGGTCCTGTGGGGTGAGAGGGCTTCCTCTGTAGTTAGAATCACAGACAGCTGAATGGAACATTGGAGATTAGCTAACCCAAAATTTTCAGTCACTGGAAGGTTTGATAAACACAAATTACTGGGCCTCAACCAAGATTTCTAATTCTGTGGTTCTGAGTGGGTCTGAGAATTTGCTTTTCTGATATATTTTCAGATGAAATCTGATGCTGCTGGGTCATCACTGGGAACCACTGAACCCACCATCACTGAGGAAGTTCTAAGATTTGTGGATGTTAGGGAGTTCCCTCAAGCTCACACATGGGTAAAACAACAGGAAAACTGAGACTAGCACCAAGGTCTCCTGGATATCAACACAGATATCTTCCCATTGTCGCTGGCAATCAAAATGAAAAGTATAATATTTGTGATAGATTTATGATGGGGACAATTTCTTTTTTTTTTTTAATATATTTTATTGATTTTTTTACAGAGAGGAAGGGAGAGAGATCGAAAGTCAGAAACATCGATGAGAGAGAGAGACATCCATCAGCCGCCTCCTGCACGCCCCATAGTGGAGATGTGCCCGCCAGCAAGGTACATGCCCCCGACCGGAATCGAACCCGGGACCTTTCAGTCCGCAAGCCGACGCTCTTATCTACTGAGCCAAACCAGTCTCGGCGGGGACAATTTCTTTAACAATCTTTCTATCCACAGGTAGCATCAACATCCCCTCCTATAATTTGAGCTGGTTCCATAATTGCTTGAATAAAACCACATGGTAGAAGTGATACTGCACCTGTGTCCACACCATCTTAAGATAGTAGAGCAGTGGTTCTCAACCTTTCTAATGCAGTAACCCTTTAATACAGCTCCTCATGTTGTGGTGACTCGCAACCATAAAATTATTTTTGTTGCTACTTCACAATTATAATTTTGCTGTTTAGAGTCTCAATCTACTACAATATTTCTACTTGTAGATCATTGGACAACTCATTTTACATCTCTAAGCCCTTTCCCTGAAACAAAGATATGAATCGTAATGTAAATATCTGTATTTTCCAATGGTCTTAGGTGACCCTGCTTGCTGTTGAGAACCGCTACTGTAAAGCCTATACTTATAGCAAAGTATCCCAAAACTTAGTTGCTTAAAACAACACCATTTTATTATATTTATTATTATTACTATTATTATTATTATTTTATTGTTTAAAGTATTATGTATGTCTCCTTTTTCCCCAAATGACCCTTCCCCCAATCCCTCCCACCCCCAAGCATAAGGCCCCACTGCCCCAGTGTCTGTGTCCGTTGGTTATGCTAATATGCACGCATACAAGTATTTTATTATTTTTTTTAATTTAAATTCTTGCTTAAAGTATTACATATGTTTATATTACAGCCCCAGCATGAAAGAACTATAAATTACAAGGCTCCAGACATATCAGCTCTGCTTCATGAACTGTTTTGCACTATCATTTGACTTTTTCATGTGTTTCTCCCATATGTAGTTGTAATTCATGACCACAATTTGCCTTTTACTTTCTCCATGCTGAGCTGAACACAGTCCTGTGCACACTTGGTGTCCCCAACACTCCAGCCAATGGGCATTGTGTAGAATGACTCACATTACAACAGTAGCAAAACAAAAGGGTGGATTGGAGAGGGAGCACAAAGGGATGGGACCCTCTCAATGCTGACATCATGCTCAGCAGCAGCTGCAGTGAAGTACATTTCTGAAGGTGACTGTTTTGAAGATCAATATTCATCTGAGTATGCTACATTTGGGGCTGTCTGTAAAGATATCACTCTTGTGCATGAACATATATTCTTACTGTTTTATCTGTTTGGCAGTTCAGGTAAATTTTTCTTGCTCATCTAATTCTCAGAATTGGTATCCAAGTTCAAAGTTCAAACCACGTCTTCTCTCAGACATTTTTATACTGACAATCCCCTGGAACTCTAAGAGCTGTTCACCCCTATTACATTCATCAATCAGCAAATGCTTTTTGATCTCCTTACTCAGTCAAACACTGTTCTCTGGAGAGAAAAAAATTCAAAGTTCCCTGGGGATTGAAAGAAAGGAAGTTCAAATCCAACTGAGCTCAAATCAAGCCCTGCTTCACAGAGGAGGTAGCACTTGTTAAAGAAATTGTCCTCATCGTCAAAAATGAACGAAATGTAATAGAAGTGATGGGGAGGGATCTGCAGGTCCAAGAGGTATTTATCCTCAGATAAAAAAGAACATGAGGTAATCTAGGTTAACCGGAACAAGGGACATACACAGAAAGGTGGGTTGGGATGTCTACACAGGGACTTGGATATCAGGGCAATGAATTTGCCTTGAATTTTGTCAACAGTGAGAAGCTATCGGGTGATGATAATTAGATGGCCAAAATTTTAATCTCACTTGATTACTTTCCACAGTTCCTATCATTATATATGATAGGTGATTATTAAATATTTGTTGATTGATCAGTGAACTGCCAAAGAACTGCTGGTATCTGAATCTTTTGGAGACTTGATTCTCTTCCTCTTTCTTCTCTGCCATTTGGGCAACGTTTATTCTAGGAAGTGACTCTGGCTTTAAAGACAAAGTAGAAGAAAAAATCTCAGTAAAACAGAGACCATCAAAGCAGAGCCATTTTTAAGTGTAATGATTTCTCCTTACCCAAACTTTACCGTGATGCCCCATTAAGAGCTGCAGAGCCTGAGCATGAAAGAACTATAAATTACAAGACTCCAGACATTAGGGACAGAGCGCCACAGTTCCCACCAGATCTGGCTGTACATTTCTTCTTGCAAAGCAGATTGAAATCCTGGCAGAAAAGTTTGTGGAAAGATAGAGCTGAGGCAAAGGGCCAAGGCATTAAATAATATATAGATTTTCACAAAAGATCATTTCTGCTTAAATAGCTGTCCGCCCATGTTGGTGGCCAGGTTCAGGAAGGACAGGTTACACTGTTGAGAATGGGGGGTGCAGGGCTGATGCAATGGCACAGTGGCCATGTTTAATGGGCTTTTAAATGCCCCATGTTGAAAGTCAAAATCCCTAGGAGGGCTATAAGGTCAAGACAATTTCTCTTTGTTTTGTTCATGCACATGATAACACTTTTCCCTGTTCTAGGATACACTCATCTATCCAGTGGTTTAAGTTAAAATTCCAGACATACCCATCCCACCCAGGACATTTTTCTACCTCCAACATCCATGAAATCCCCCAATATGTAAGGATCCCCATCCTCAGCCTTCTTCAAGAACCCCATCCCTACCAACCCTTCAGAGCTAGTGCACTTTCATTGGATGGAACTCTGGCCAGCATAGATAGAGGAGGGCTGCAGGTAGCACCCATATCAGCTGCATGATTTGATTCAGCCTTTCAAATAACTACCTGCCCATTCCCCCAAGTCAAACATTGATTTATGCTGATTGCCAAGTGAGTAGAAAAGAATGATGGCTCACTTTCATTTTAGAACCTTTCCACTTTCACAAGGAGAAAGCAGACAATTTAAAAAGAAAAGCAATTTGTTTTCTATTGTTTGTCCCTTGTGTATAAATTCCTCTGCCTCATAGTCAAGGATCTACCTTCCAATGCATGGCCCACCACTCTCTGCTACCTCTGACACAGCATGCCCACTTCTGTTTCTCTACTCATGATGTTCTTCCCTTCTCTCTGCTTTCCAAATCCATCCCACTTGAAAGCCTGGTCCAGCCCCAACTTTTCTTTGGAACTAACCATATTACTCTTTCCATGAACATTCACACATACCAAAGAAAGGCAGGACACTGTTAGACATTTGTTTTCCTCTCATTGCTTAGGGAGTTTAAAATTTTTATTTTTCTCTAAATTATGCTTTTTTAAAAAATATGTTTTTATTGATTTTTTTAGGGATAGGGAGAGAGAAACTTTGATGTAACAAAGAAACATTAATTGATTGCCTCCCATATGCACACCAACTAAGGACTGAACTAGCAACCAGGGCATTGACTGGAAATCGAACCAGCGACCTCTTGGTGCATGGGACAAAGCTCAACCAACTGAGCCATACTGGCCATGGCTAAATTGTAATTTTTCTAAGGGGGAGAAACCTGCCTTTTTATCTATGCCTTACAGTGAGCACTATGGCTTGCAAAGTGGAGGGCCCAATGAACACTTGCTAATAATAAGATGGATTTATGTGTTTAACTTATTAGCCCATAGAGGCCAGCAGAGAGTTGAGGGGGACTTTCAGCTCATTTGAAAAGTTAAGAACCTTTAAGCTAGCTATATACTGGCCACCCCATCACTCCATATTTTTATTTTTTATTTTATTAGTTGTTGCTATTGTGGCTGTGGCTGTTCTTTCATTCAATGATGATGATGACTGATGATATCATAAATACTTATATTTAATGAGCATTTACTAAATACTCAGCCCTGTTTTTAGCACTTAACCATACGGTCATATTGCAATCCCAGGAGAAGGTATCATCATTTTAATGAAGAGGAAACTACGGCAAAGAACATTAGCAACCTGCTTGAGATCATTCAGTGGAAAGGATAGAGCTGGGATTTGAATCCAAGCAGTCTGCCTCCAGAGCTAGAGCTCTGAGGGGTGTGGCATTCCCTCCACTTCCCTTCACCTTATTTGTACAGTTCCTAGAATGACAGGGAAAGCATAATGCTTTCTCTGAAGGCATTTGAAATTATTTAGCACTTTAATTTTTAAGTATTTTCTCCTGCATTATCTCATTTGATCTTAACAAGAGACCTCTGTGGAAGGCAAGCTAAGTGTTTCTATACTTATGAATAGATAGGGAGATGGACTTCCTGCCTGAGAGTACAAAGTAGTTGAGTAGGGTCAGGAAGTCATGGAAACAAACACAAATGCCAGAGAAGAGGAAGAGCTAACATCATACAACCCACCCTTCATTCCATAGCAAAGCAACCGAGCCACCAACAGATGACTCGTTCAGGATGGTGCCACAAAAACAACTAGACCTAAATTGTGCGACTTCTCGTCATGCTCTTCCATGGCAGCACCTTGGCCCTGAACCCCCCAAAAATGAACAATAAAAAGGGAATCCTGGTCAGGTATGCTGGCCTGGTCTGCTTCTTAGAGAGTCACAATTCCCTGGTTTTGGAAAATCATGCAAAAACACGTCATAAAATCACTTAACCAAAGAAATTCTTTAATAACTTCCATTAATATCCCTTTGTGGAACTGGTATTCTATGGGAGTCAATGTGGAAAACAAAGCAGAACAGTTCATTGGTATACATGTGTATAAATTAATTCTTGTTTTTCTGCTCTTGGGGTTAGATGTAAAAAGAAAATAGTGCCCCTTTTTCTTTCTTCTTACCTCTGAAACTACCTCTTCCGCCACCATCACCAAATCTATGCATCACCCTCCTCTACCTTGCAATGAAACATACATGAAAAAACTTAACCCAGCCCTGACCAGTTTGGCTCAGTGGATAGAGCATCGGCTTGCAGACTGAAAGGTCCCGGGTTCAATTCTGGTCAAGGGCATGTACCTTGGTTGCGGGCACATCCCCAGTAGGGGGCGTGCAAGAGGCAGCTGATCGATGTCTCTTATTGATGTTTCTAACTCTCTATCCCTCTCCCTTCCTCTTTGTAAAAAAATGAATAAAATATATTTTTAAAAAAAAACTTAACCCGCTTAGATGAAACATAATAGAGCATTAGCTCCCTCCAAAGAAGCACCTGCATTCTCGCCTGCATACACACCACATACACACATATGCCTTGAGTTCTAGTGTTCTTTTAGTTTCTTAGGGCTGTCACATTACTGTCTGTGTAAGTGAGGAGCATATCCCCACTGTTCCTTGGATATTAGTTTCTTAAAAAATGTATTAGTTGGTCAAGCCTTCATAACAAAATACCACAGACTGGTTGGCTTAAACAACAGAAATGTGTCTCTCACCTTTCTGGAGAGTGGAGGTACAAAATCAGGGTGTGGCAAGGGGGGTTTTATTCTGAGGCCTCTTCTCTTGGCATGCAGGGGGCCACCATCTCACTGTGTGATCACATGGCCTGTTCTTGGTTCAGTGTAGGCTGCTGGAAGGGGTGTGTGTGTGTGTGTGTGTGTGTGTGTGTGTGTGTGTGTAAAGAGAGAGAGAGAGAGAGAGAGAGACCCTTTGAGAGTGAGGCTCTGGTGTCTCTTATAAGAACACTAAATCCTGTTGAATCCAGGCTCCACCCTAATGATCTCATTTAGTCTTAATTACTTCCTTAGGGGCCCTATCTCCAAACACAGTCACACAGGGACGTAGGGCTTTTCGGGACATAACATGGATGGAGTTTATAATGATGACAGCAAAGAAGGTCATTTTCAGGGTGACAAGAGAGATCTCAGTGGTAGATCAAATTTTACTTTAAAATCTGAAGAAAAAATCTGCCATCTCACATTCTTTTCCCAAGTTGTGGGGAAGGAGGGTGGGGGTCTTAGGGGGTGTGAAAGCAAGTGTTTCAATGAATTGTAAAAACTGTCTGAAAATTCTAATCTCTTATGAGCTGAAGTAAGGTGACAAATTTATATTAAGATATAAATAATTGACATTCTTTCTCTGAGCACATCTTTATGGCAAGGGAGCCTGGAAACCTGAAGTGGAGGAGGAGTGGGCCTAACTCAGCAAGGACAGACACACACACCCCATCCCGGTGCATCCAAGGAGCTTGCTGAGGTGAGCAACAGCTTCCCCATCTGATCTCTGTGGTCCCCAGGCAGCACTGTGGGCAACCGCAATCTCTCCCCTGGGCTGCAGCTCCACTCACCTGCCAAGAGCAGCAGCCGAGCAGGAGCCAGGAGCTAAGGGAGAGAGAAAAGGGCATGTGGGTTGGAAAGGGCACCGCTCTCTGGGGGGCTGGGGGTGGCCTTCGAAGTTCTAAGAAAGACCTCACTGATCACTTTCTTCTTCATTATTTCAGGATTATTGTAATTTCATGCAAACACTCCTTCCCCACGCAGCTTCTGACGGTCATGGTTCTTGTTTGGTGCTGGCCCCCAGCAATGCTAATAAACGGCTTCCGGATCATTTTTATTCATTTTGCACATTTCACTCACAGTACTTCATGTGACTTATGTAGCCCCTGCAGCTCATATTTCTATTTGAATTGCAGGGCAAGTAGTGAGTTTTAACATTCCAACTGCACACACATTCTTCTTTCCCTCGAAATGAAAGATCATTTGAACTTTGAATTGCATTAGCATGACATTTTTCTACTAAATTACCCTGGCTGCACTCAACAGCCTGAAAAGAAACAAACCTCTTTTAACTCTATAGGCTATGTGAGTGAATAAATAGCGGAGGAGACGCCACAGAGAGGAGGAGGGGCAACCTGGCAAGGCTGGGCACTCCCATCTGGGAGCCCATCTGTGGTGCTGGCCGGGACTGAGAGCCATCCGGGTCTCACCCTTGCCAGGCCACAGGTCGATCATTAAGATGGATGGGGAAGAAGGTTAACTGTTCCCAGCAGCTGTCGCTTTGTAAAAACAATGAGGTGCTGCTTCTCTTATCGCTTTCAGAAAGCAATGCTTGCTTCTTGTATTATAATCGTAGGAAATGTTCATTGTGGGAAATCGGGGAAATAGAAAAAGGGTAAAGAAGAAAATGAAAACCACCCATTCTCTTACCACTTAGAGAAACTACAGCTTTTGGGTGGTATTTTCCAAATCCTTTTGAGGGAGGAGTAGAGACCTATCCAATGGTACATGTACATAGCATAATTTCATTTTCCCACCCCCATAAATTTTAAAATTTAAATAATATATATAATTCTAAGATATAGGATTACATATATAATTATGATTTGAATATATATATGATTTGGATCTTCTTTTTACTTGACATTTCTTTTGTGAGTATTTTCCCTTTTTTTAAAAAAGTCAGGATTTGCTGAAACCGGTTTGGCTCAGTGTATAGAGGGTCGGCCTGTGGACTGAAAGGTCCCAGGTTCTATTCCAGTCAAGGGCATGTACATTGGTTGCGGGTGCATCCCCAGTAGGGGGCGTGCAGGAGGCAGCTGATCAATCTCTCTCTCTCATCGATGCTTCTAACTTTCTATCCCTTTCCCTTCCTCTCTGTGAAAAATCAATAAAATATATTTTTTTAAAAAAGGATTTTAAAAAGTCAGGATTTACAATGCCTGCATTATATTTTATCATAGAAGTATATTGTAACTGACTTAATCATTTCTTTATTGGAATACATTGATTCTACTCCCAAGGTATGTGTTTATAAACAATGTTATGGTAAACATCTTTTTGCACATATCATCTGAAAACTGATATTAACTACTACTTCTGAAGTACCTACTATGTGCTAACAATGACAGACACTTCCAGAAAATGTTATATAGAACATCAATAAATCACCGAATAATCATCATCTACAATAATAAAAGGGTAATATGCTAATTAGACCAGACGTCATTCCAAAGAAACCAGAGCCAAAGTGAAGCCTCCTGGGTCTCGGGTGTGGGCCTAGGCCGGAGGGAAGCTGGTGCCAGCAGCCAGGAGAAGGAAGGCCTACTCTTGCATGAATTTTCATGCATTGAGCCTCTAGTAATATCTAGTGGCTTAGCTCTCCTAATCTTTCTTAGAGGTAGTCATTATTCTCCACATTTATGAACAAAAAAATTAGGTACAGAGGTGCACTGACAGGTTCAGGGCCCTGAGGCAGAAAGGAGCAATTCTGGGATTGGACCCCCGTGTTATTTGATTCCAATGTCCATGCTCTTTCACCTGTACTCTGGGTACTACCATGATGTATTTGTCACTCTCAAGCCCCTTATTTGAAGATTGCAGGAAAAGGGGCTCAAGGTCACCTCCATAAAACCCCAAGTCTCCTTCAAAAGTCTGTATCCCAGCCAGAATTCCAGGAGCTCAGCAGGAGCTTGAGATTTGCCTCCATTGAGGGACAAGCATTGGTTTCAGGAGGCTGGTTGCAGGAGCAGAGAATCTGCCTTGGACCAGTGCAGACACAGGTCCTCAGCTGCTCACTGCCTGCAGCAGGGCCAGTCAGAGCCACCTGGACAAAGATTTCAGACTCAAATACTTGTGGGTGCAGGGCGAGGGTCCACACCAAGAGGGAAACAAATGGAAAAATAAGTGGTATCTTCACAATACTTGGTGCACGGAAGCCCAGTGATGTGCTTGATGTTTTGTGTTTAAGGAGATCTCTTGGACCCCCATGCAGGTTGGCTTGTAAGCATGTTATTCCTACTGAGTGAGTTGCTCGTGATAAGCTAGTGTCAGTGGATGCATCACAGTTACCCTGCTAAAGGCACCCAGAAATGTTTACATATGTGAAACTCCATAATAAAGAAGCCATCTCGTACTCTGATCCTCCCCACGGTCTATGCAAGGCAGCCGTGGCCTTCCAGTGGGAGGAAATGGGATCCACAGGCCCCCTCATCTTCACTACCTCCCAAAGTAAGATCTCAGGAGCTCCATGGTGGCACAGGCATGCGGTGTAACTATACAGACACCAGCCAGACACAGCAGACTGTGCTCCCATAATTCATGGATTCTGTGCAGGGCCCCACAAGAACCAACTGTGCCTCAGTCCCTGGGTTCGGGCTATTTCAGGGTGATTCTTTATTCGTCTCCCAAATTCTGGGAAATAGGGAGCCACATTTGGCACAGAAACACAAGCTTCACCCCAGCTCCTCCTGAAAGAGCTGCCCCTGTGTTTGCGAGGTCATGAGAACCAAGCTTGAGCGAGAGCTGGAATCTGCAATGGCACCTTGACACTGCTCACTCTTAGTCACATGGCCTTCTAGTAAGTTGGCAAATTTCTCTGGACCTCAGCTTCTTCATCTACAAAATTAACTCATTTAATTAATTAATTTATTTAATTTCACTCATTTATTGACTGCCTGCGATGCTAATTGAAAGTAACATCTATAAAGTGATCACTAAGTGCTGGTGCCATGGTAAGTGCTGTTTAAAAGTTGGCCAGTGAAATAAGTAGATGTCTACTTCAGCAGAGTTTGCTGTATAATTGGAGATAACCAAGAAAACATTGTGAATAAGTAACTATATCAACCAAGATTGGGGTCAATGTTATTAAGCAAATAAACAAAATGCAATAAGGATAAGAAACATCGAGATGACACTTTATTTGCTGGAGATATAAAAGACTCAGCAAAACATCTAACATTAGTACATAAATAATAAATAATATTGTCATTATTAAGTAGATATCAACTGAACCTTCCTGTCCCTTGAAATCTGGTTAGAGAAAACTTCAACCTCCAATTCCATTCTATTTAGATGTCTGAAATGTACTCGAAAATGTCTTTAAAATTCCTCTACTCCTCCAGCTTCACCCCATTTATGGATCATCCAACATCTCACACAGGCTCTTTCTGTAGCATTCTATACTGACCCAGGTAGGAAATCCAACCCTGACCTTGATTTCACTGTAAATAAATAAATGAATGAATAACACTCATGCGCAGCCATTTATGTGTTGAGTAGACTTTACTAAAGGTGCAAGAGAGAGGTTGTACCTGGTAGAGAAGCAAAGAACTTAAAATGGAATACTAAGCTTTTTCTCTCTAAAATACCCTTAGACCTTGCATGGGCCACTTCACTCCATATACTTCACAGTTAAGCATCAACATTTTTTCAGAAAAAAAAATCCTTTTCTCTGTTTTATTGTCTTTGCAACTCTTAATGTCTATGTACTAAGAGTTTCTACTCTAGGCATCTTATCAACCTTCTAGATAAGGCAGCATTTTACCAAAGAGAAATTCTGCTACAAACTAATTGTCTATATATTTTTATCTCTGCATAAGGGTTATTGCCATGATTAGCTCATTATTAATGTTAGGATTAGGCCTGACACCTGAGGAAAAGATTTTATGATATAGTCTCCATAAATTCGTTTCCTTTAAATATGAGGATCCAGGACATCCAAGTTTCTGGGGTGGGCCTCCTCAAACACCCACATACAGTATAAAATGAATAACAATGAGGCTATGTCTGCTTCACTGTGGTACAACTGTACACCATGTGTTCTCTCCAACTTTAGCTGCTTAAATAAAGTACCTAAAGTTCCAGAATTTGAGAATCCAGTCTTTCTTCTCTCTACTCTCCTTATTTCAAAAATTAGATTCCCTGAAATATTTTTCCCTGAGAATGTAATAGTAAATCAGTCTAGGACTTAATGAAGCTTTTGAAATCCTAAGCTCACTGGAATCACTAGGCAGAGTGCAAAAAAACTGAAATGAGCTCCAGACACACTGAATCCAGGGCCATCAGTGCATTTCACCCAGCAACTGCCTACTGCGATTGTGGGAAATGAATTATTCCAGTTCTTTAGGAAAACACTTTTTCTCTCATCCCAGACCATAAGGCACACATAATAGAGTTCCTTCTCCCTGGTCTTAGTGATGGGTTCAGTAATGCAGCTGCTTCATTTGATTCTTATGGAATAGAGGCTCTCCTTCCCACTGGATTTAACCCTGAGAGAATACTAGGCCTGGAACTGCAATCATGAGCTTCCAGAGACCACATCTGGAAACAACAAGAAGGAAAAAAAAAGATTGAAAGAGAGAGACCAGAGAGATGCCATCATTTAAGGCCTGGATCGAGCCACACCTATAGCTAGCCAGCCCTCTGCTGAGACTTCTCAATCACTTGAAGTAATCAACATCTTCTTTTGTTTAAAATATTTTGTCTAGGTTTTTTTTGTACCATGAAAAAGACAAGTCCTACTGTGTGCAAAGATCTGGTGGTAGGTCAGGAATCTGCTGCCTATTCCAGCCCACTCAGTTCTGCTCTTGAGATCCAAGGATGATCATGCAGGATCTGCTCCCAGGCTAGAACAAGTGTCCATGTGTGTTTCAGGGCAGGAATTCAAACCACATTTGCTCCAGGAAAAGATACAAAAACTGAAATCTAGGTTCAGAAATAGGCAGAACCTGGTCCCTCACTTGCCAATGAAATGCTTTGATTACACCAAGTTCTTTACCAGATTAGGCCAGTGTCCAGGGCACTGGCTCCTCATCTCACGTGGGCTTATGCCAAAGATGTAAAGTTTAGTGCAGATGCCTGAGCCTTACTGCTTCAAGGTGTAGACCTTTTAGCTGATGTATAGCCATTACTATGGGGCAAAGGGAAGAACAGCGATTACTGAACAGAACTGGAGAAGTCCCAAAGTAACCAAAGTTGTGTAACCATTGCAAAGTCCATTGACTTAAAAGATAAATATAAAATATTGGTCCTAAATTTGTTCAAAATGTTGCCAAAAATACAAATGAAGAAGCTAGGATGGCACCACCACTGCTCTGTACTGGCACACTATATTGCCAAGGAAGGCTTTGAGAAGGTTAATAAAGGTGGAATTCAGGATAGGTGTGATGTTAGCTGTTTATGCTGTAATTGCTGAATTTGAGAAATGGCCTAAACCTGTAACAACCCCTGAAGAAATAGTTCAAGTTGCTACAATTTTTGCAAATGGAGACCAAAACATTGGCAACATAATTTTCAACCCAATGGAAATGGTTGGAAGTAAGGATGTCATCATAGTAAAGAAGGAAAGAAAAAAAAACACTGAATGATGAATTAGAAACAATTGGACGCATGGAGTTTGATGGAGGTTATATTTCTTCATACTTTATTAATACAGCAAAGGGTCAGAAATGTAAATCCCAAGATGCCCGTGTTCTATTGAGTGAAAAGAAAATGTCTAGTGTTCAACCCATTGTACCTGCTATTGAAACTGTAATGCTCACTGTAAGCCCTTGGTCATAATTGCTAAATATGTTGATGGAAAATCTCTAAGTTCACTTATTTTAAATAAGTTAAAAGTTGGTCTTCAATTTGTAGCAATCAGAGCTCCAGGTTTGGGTGATGATAAAAAGAACCAGCTTACAGTAATGGCTATTGCTACTGTGGTGGGAGAAGGAAGATTGACTCTAAATCTTGAAGATATTCAGCCTTATGACTCAGGGGAAGTTGGAGAGGTCATTTTGACCAAAGGTGACGCCATGATCTTGAAAGGAAAGGTAACAAGGCTCAAGTTGACAAACGTATTCAAGAAATCATTGAGCAGTTAGATATTATGACTAGTGAATATGAAAAGGAAAAACTAAATGAACATCTGGAAAAACTCTCAGATGGAGTAGCTGTGCTGAAGGTAGGTGGGACAAGGGATGTTGAAGTGAATGAAAGAAAGACAGAATCACAGATGCCCTCAATGCTATACAAGCTGCTGTTGAGGAGGATATTTTTCTGGGAGGGGGCTGTGCCCTGCTCCAATGCATTCTAGCTTTGGACTCATTAACTCCAGCTAAAGAAGATTTTAAAAAATAGGAATTATTTTAAAAGCACTCAAAATTCCTGCGGTGACCATAGCTAAGAACATAGGTGTTGAGGGATCATTGATAGTTGAGAAAATTAGGCAAAGTTCCTCAGAAGTTGGTTATGACACTATGCCTGTAGATTTTGTGACTATTGTGGGAAAAAGAATCATTGATTCAACTGAGGTTGTAAGAACTGCTTTATTGGATACTGCTGGAGTTGCCTCTCTGTTAACAACAGCAGAAGTTGTGGTAACAGAAATTCCTGAAGAAGAAAAAGACCCTCCAGGCTTGTGTGGCTCAGCAGTTGAGGGTGACCCAGGAACCAAGAGGTCAACCAGCTTGTTTCCTGGTCAGGGCACATATCTGGGTTACAGACTCAATCCCCAGTGGGGGTACATGCAGGATGCAGCCAATCAGTGATGTTCCTCTCTCATTAATGTTTCTATCTTTCTATCCTTCTCCCTTCTTCTCTCTCTAAAAACCAATAAAAACATATATGTTAAAGAAGAAAAAGAAGAAGGAGACGGAGAAGGGCCCTGAATGAGAAGTGGTATGGGAAGTGTCATGTTCTAGTTCTAGAATAGTGCTTCTCTGTCATTAATGAGAACTATGTGAGGAAGCTCAGGGCAGTACTCCTCACCTGTAGCTTCAGAGAAGTCAGTTGAAGAAAATGGCTAAAAGAAAGGATGGTTAATGTTTTAGAAAATCACTTCGCTGGTTTGACTCAATGGATAGAGCATCAGCTTATGGGCTGAAGGGTCCCAGGTTTGATTTTGGTCAAGGACACATACCTTGGTTGTAGGCTTGATTCCTAGCCCTTGTTGGGGTGAGTGAGAGAGGCAACCAACTGATGTGTGTCTCTCTCACATCAATGTTTCTCTCTGTGTCTCTCCCCTCCCTTCCACTCTCTCTAAAAATCAATGGTGAGGGTTAACGAAACAAACACAAAAGAAGCCTTGCCTGTGTGGCTCAGTGGTTGAGCACTGAGGTCCTGGTTTGATTCCATGTCAGGGCACATGCCCAGGTGGTGGGCTCAATTTCCATTATAGAGTGTGCAGGAAGCAGCTCATCAATATTTCTCTCATCATTGATGTTTCTATCTCTATCTCTCCCTCTTCCCTCTTCTCTGAAATGAATAAATACATTTTTTAATGAAAATCACTATAACATCAGTCTCTGGTTTCAGCTGAAAACATACAATGGTTTGCTGCTGCCATTGTCCATGCCTACAGATAGTTTATTTTATCACATTTGAACATTCTTGATAATTAAATGCAAGAGCCATGTATCAATGTATTACTTTCAAGTTAAATCACTGAGACATTTTTACTACTATCTTGTTAATATCAGGATTTTAGTGCTTGCCATCGCCTGATGAGAAGTTAAGAAGCAGTCTCTCGCTGAAACCGGTTTGGCTCAGTGGATAGAGTGTCGGACTGCGGACTGAAAGGTCCCAGGTTCGATTCCAGTCAAAGGCATGTATCTTGGTTGCAGGCATATCCCCAGTAGGGGGTGTGCAGGAGGCAGCTGATCGATGTCTCTCTCTCATCGATATTTCTAACTATCCCTCTCCCTTCCTCTCTGTAAAAAATCAATAAAATATACTTTTTTAAAAAAGAAGCAGTCTTTCTGTGGAGAGTAAGAATAATTCCATACAAAGTAGAGAAATACCCAACTATGTGAACTTTATGTAATAAAAATTTGTTTAAAGTCAAAGAAAAAAGAAATGGGCAGAACCTAGCAATGTGTCCATTGGTAGTGGTGGTGTGCGTGTGTCTGTGTTTCCAATGATATTCAAAGGCTTTTACTGAATTTGACCAAATTTCTTATTAATTAAATAAAAATATCCCTTCTATTACATTTGTGACTCTGATTTTTCTAAGCAAAAAAATAGATAATACTATTAAGACATGGTGATCCCTGCTATAATATGAGTCAATGTCCATGTGAATGACTAGGTTTGCATTTTACAGGGTTACTCTACAGCCCCAGACCTAGGCAAGTCCACTTTGCCATATAGAAAGGCATCAGCTAGGGGTTATTTTGGCAGTTCCCAAGCTAATTATTGAGCAACTCCATATTTACTTTTATCCTAAAACATCACAGAATCGCATTTCTTTATTAAATTATGGAAACTTTTGATGTGGTTTACCTTCTGTCCATTTCATGTATGACAAATCTATGTAATTTTTTTTGTTTGCCTTATGTTATAATATTGATGTTCATAGGAAACATAGAAAACAAAAGAGACATTCCCTTTCAGATGGAATATTATTTTTGGATACTATTTGTCATGGTACAATGAACTTATGCTCACAGTTTTTAATCATTTTTAACAACTTTATCCAGGTATAATTAACATGCAATAAAATATACTTATTTAAAATATATGACTTGATAAGTTTTTATATATGGAAGCACCTATGAAACCATCACTTCAATCAAGATAATGAACCTCTACATCAAACTCCACATCGTCCTTCTTACCCAATTGTAATCCAATTCCTCATACCACTGCCCGTCCCTTGAATCCCCAGGCAGCCACTGACCTGCTTTCCTTCACTAAAAATTATTTTGTAGACCAATGGACAGAACATAAAACCCAGAAATTGACCCAAGCCTTTATGCTCAATTAATATTTGACAAACACATGAAAACATGTTCAGAGTCACTAATCATCTGAGAGATGCAAATCAAAACGACAATGCTATACCATCTTACACCGGTCAGAATGGCAATCATCAACAAATCAACAAACGACAAGTGTTGGTGAGGATGTTGAGAAAAAGGAACCCTTGTGCACTGTTGGTGGGAATGCAGACTGGTGCAGCCACTGTGGAGAACAGTGTGGAGTTTCCTCAAAAAACTAAAAATGGATCTCCCATTTGACCCTGTTATCCCACTCTTAAGAATTTATCCTAAGAAGTTACAAACACCAATCAGAAAGGACTTATGCACCCCTATGTTCATAGCAACACAATTTACAATAGCTACAATTTGGAAACAGCCTAGGTGCCCGTCAGCAGATGGATCAGAAAACTGTGGTACATTTACACAATGGAATTCCATGCTCCCATTAAAAAGAAGGTATTCTTACCATTTGCAGCAACCTGGTTGGAACTGGAGAGCCTTATGCTTAGTGAAATAAGCCAGTCAATGAAGGAGAAGCACCACATGATCTCACTCATTTGTGGATAATAAAGAACATTATAAACTGATGAACAAAAGGATAGATACAGAGGCAGTAAAGCTTCAAACAGACTGTGAAATTACAGCAGGAAGATTAAAGTTAGGTGAGGTAGATAGGAGATCAATCAAAGGACTTGTATGCATGCATATAAGCATAAACAATCAACATAGACACTGGTTGGGGTATCCCTGGGAGGGAGGGGGGGCAATGGGGAGATATGTATAAAAAATTAATAATAATAAAAAATATTTGACAAAGGAGGCAAAAGCATGCAATGGAGTCAAGATAGTGTCTTCAATAAATGGTGCTGGGGCTGAAAACCGGTTTGGCTCAGTGGATAGAGTGTCGGTCTCTGGAGTGAAAGGTCCCAGGTTTGACTCCCGTCAAGGGCATGTACCTTGGTTGTGGGCACATCCCCAGTAGGGGGCGTGCAAGAGGCAGCTGTTTGCTGTCTCTCATAGATGTTTCTAACTATCTCTCTTCCTTCCTCTCTTTAAAAATAAATAAAACATATTTTGAAAAAAAATAAAAATAAATGGTGCTGGGAAATATGGTCAGAGACATGCAAAAAATGAAACTAGATCATCAACTTACACCATACACAAAAACAAACTCAAAATGACTAAAGAACTTAAATGTAAGACGGGAAACCATAAAAATCCTACAAAACTCTATAGGCAGCTAAATAGCAGATATATGCTGTAGCAATATCTTTACCGACACAGCTCCTAGGGCAATGGAGACTAAGAAGAAATATAAACAAATGGGACTACATCAAAATAAGAAGCTTCTGCACAGCAAAAGAAACCATCAACAAAACAAGAAAGACCACTGCACGGGAGAACATATTTGCCAATAATATTTCAAATAAGGTTTTTTAATCTCCAAAATTTACAGAGAACTCATACAACTTAACAAAAGGAAGATAAACCATCCAATCAAAAAATGGGCAAAGGACCTAAATAGACACTTTTCAAAAGAGGACATACAGAAGGCCAAGAGATGTATGAAAACATGCTCAAAGTCACTAATCATCTGAGAGATGCAAATCAAAACAACAATGTGGTACCATTTCACACCTATCAGAATGGCTATCATCAACAAACAAGTGCTGGCGAGGATGCAGAGAAAAAGGAACTCTCATGCACTGCTGTGGGAATGCAGGCTGGTGCAGCCACTATGAAAGACAGTATGGAGTTTTCTCAAAAAGTTAAAAATGGAACTTTCATTTGACCCAGTAATCCCACTTCTAGGAATATATCCCAAGAATCTAGAAACACCATTCAGAAAGGATATATGCACCCTTATGTTCATAATAGCACAATTCACCATAGCTAAAATTTGTAAACAGCCTAATTGCCCATCAGCAGATGAGTGGATTAGAAAGCCATGGTACATTTACACAATGGAATACTATGCCACTATAAAAAAAGAAGGAACTTTTACCATTTGCAACAGCATGGCTGGAACTGGAGAGCATTATGCTAAGTGAAATAAGGCAGTCAGAGAAAGATAAATATGATCTTACTCATATGTGGGATATAATGATCAACATAATTTGATGAACAAGAATAGATCCAGAGACAAATGGCAGGGTAGGGGATAGAGAGCACAAAGGACTTGTATGCATGCATATTAGCATAACCAATGGACACAGACACTGGGACAGTGGGGGCTTGCTAGGGGTGAGAATTACTGGCAGGAGGGGAGGGGGTTCAATCGGGGGAAAAAGAAGACATATGTAAAACTTTAGACAATAAAAAATAAATATTTTTTAAATATAATTGACATATAAAAAAGATTATTTTGCATTTCTAAAATTATATAGCATACACTCTTTTGTGTCTGGCTTATTTTACCTGTGATTTATCCAAGTTGTAGGTTATATAAGAACTGTAATTCTTTTTATTGCTAAATAGTTTTCCATTGAACAGATATACAATAGTTTACTATATTCATTCAGTTTGGACAGTTGGGCTGCTTTCAGTTTAGGGTTATGACAAAATAAAGCTGCTATAACTGGTAAGTACAAGTCTCCACACGAACACACGCTTTCATTTCTCTTGGATAAAATGCTAGGGGTGGATTAGTTAGGTCATATAGTAGGTGTATGATTGACAGCCAAGCTGCTTTCCTAAGTGGCTGTGCTATTTTACATTCCTGGCAGTAGCTGAGTGTTCCAGTTCCCCCATGTCTTCACCAGCACTTCGGGTAGTCTGTCTTTTCCATCCAGGGGTGTCTAATAGGTGTGTAACGAATGGCTTCTCATTGTGCTTCTAATTTGCATTTATCTCATAAATAATGATGTTAAGCATTCTTCCATGTGCTTATTTACCAACAGTGTATTCTTTGGTGAAGTGCTGTTTAAATTTGTCCATTTTAAAAACTGTTTTTTAATTAAATTTTGAGAATTCTTCATAAGTTCTGAAGTCAAGTCCTTTATGAGATTTCTGATTTGTGCTGAAACTAATTTTGCTCAGTGGATAGAATGTCAGCCTGCAGACTGAAAGGTCCCAGGTTCGATTCCGGTCAAGGGCATGTACTTTGATTGCTGGTACATCCCTGTAGGGAGCATGCAGGAGACAGCTGATTGGTGGGGGCACATCCCTGTAGGAGGCATGCAGGAGGCAGCTAATTGATGTTTCTCTCTCATCAGTGTTTCTAACTCTCTATCCTACTCCTTTCCTCTCTGTAAAAAATCAATAAAATATATTTTTTTTAAAGATTTCTGATTTGTGAATAAATACCTCTAATTTATGCTCACTGCTTACTATTTTACTATCTTACTATCTATGGTCTATTTTGAAAGGCAAAAGTTTTAAGTCAAATATATTAAGTTTTTAATTTGATTTATTAGGGTGACATTGGTTAATAACATTACATATGTTTCAAGAGTACAATTTTATAATACATCATTTGTATTGCATTATATGTTCACCATCCAAAGTCAAGTCTTCTTCCATCATCATTTATCCCCATATACCCTCTTTTATCTCCCTTATCTCTCTTCCCCTCTGGTAATCACCATGCTATTGACTACCTATGAAGTTGTTTTTTTCCTTGCCATGTTATTAATAATATTAAGTATTTCTTTAATGGATAATACATTTTGTATTATAGTTAAGATATATTTCCCTAATTTGTGATCACAAAGATTCTCTTCTATGCTTTCATTGAGAAGTTGTGTAGTTTGGGGATTCACAGGTATATGATCCATGTTAATTTAATTTTTGTTACTGTTCTTTTGGGGATTTATTGCTTATGGATATCCATTTATTTCAGCCCAATTTGTTAAAAAAATTATCTTTTCTCCACTAACCAAATTGCCTTTGCAACTTGTTGAAAATAGATTGACCATATATGTATGATCTATTTCCAAACTCTCTATTCTGTTCCATTGATATATTTGTCTATCTTTACACATACACCATATTATCTTAATTACTAGAGATTTATAAGTTCAAAGTCAAGTAGTGACAAGTCTTTACAACTTTGTTTTCCTTTTTTTTTTTCAAAGTTGCTTTAGCCATTGTGATTCCTTTGCATGTTTCTCTAAATTTAAGAATCAAATATATAGGAAGTCCCCCAAAAAATGTGCATACACACTCTGAATAATTATAATGGCAGTGTTTATTAACGTACATTTCATTTTCAAAATTGAGCTATCAGCTGGTACAGTGTTTATACACTTTGGGGGACAACCTGTAGTAAGGGAGCCCAAACCCAGTGGGAAAGGGAGTTTTGACAAAACACAACTTAGCAACTATTGAAGAAATATAAATATTTCATAATTACACCTCAATAAGTTAAAATGTCTCAAACTGGATATCGATATGTTATATGTATATATTATATATATATAGTTCTTTTAAAATAATATGGCAATCAGTAATATAGCAAGCACTATAAACAAGTTTAAGCCCTTTGATCATTATTATTAGCAAGCCAGATCTCTAAAAACAAAACAAAAAAGCCCTGATTTGCTGTATTTGTCCATTTTTGTGTTGTAAATCATCCTACCTATTACTACTGATTTCAAGGGAGTTCAAGAGGTTTGCAAAATGAGCTCTTACAAGCTAGTGTGATCCAGCTCCAGCACACCACTGCCTTTGATCCTTCTCCTAAAAATGAACCCTAAACAAAATAATTTCAACAAGAAAAAAGCTATAACACAAAATTGTCATTGCATGGTTGCTTATGATAGCAGAAAATATGTCAACAATCTAAATAGTTTGTTTATCCACTTGATGAAATATCATACAGTTATTAAAAGAGAAAAAGAATGGAACAATATAGAAAAACATTTGATGTAATGTGAAGAAAAGAAAGAAGAAAGAAAATTTTATGTTCACTAGAATTACATTGATGTAAAATATGTATGATTATGGCCAAGATCTCCAGAATACACAAAAATATAACCTATTATTCTTATGATAGAGAGTAATTTATTTTTTTGTTGAAAGAGCCTTTAAAGTTGTTATACTAATACATACATTTTTTAACACAACAAAACAAAATCAGTAGTAGTTGATTTAACCCCATTTCTAAAGATAGATGCATTTGCACATTGGATTAGGCCAACAGCATCCAAGCCAGGCCTGGAACACTGCTCTAATAGGCATTAAGACATCATTGGAAATCTGGTGGAGAAAGTATTTATCAGAACTCCTACAAAGGAAATATCCATGTAGAGACATCCATCACCACCACTCCAAGGGGCAGGCTAAAGTAACAACTGACTGTTCAAATGCTTCTAAGGAAGGTACGTCTGTTTCACTGTAGGTCTTTGTTTTATCTGATGGGGTCTGAAAATGAGTGAGGTATGTAGGTGGGCAGGCGGGGTCCTCCTTAATAGCTCTTTGTTCACTCAGCCTTCAACCTCTTCCCTAAATAATTGTTGAGAAAATATTTAACAATACTGTTTAAAGTTGTGCCAAGTTGTTAGTTTGTCTAAGGCATCCAGGTGTATCTCTCTCTCTCTCTCTCTCTCTCTCTCTCTCTCTCTCTCTCTCTCTCGCCTTAAACATATTCCACCAATTTCCCTCAATTCCATTTAAATCAGGAAAAGTTAAGTGAGTCCTGATTCCTTGCCAGGCCCTGGCTAAAGTCTGGGGACACAGGGAAGGATGAAGACTCAATTCCCACCTCTGAAAAGCCTGGTATTGTAAGCTATTCGCAAAGTAAACAACAAGGCATTGGGGTAGGTGCTGCTGCATATAAGAAGCTGCTGGGTCCTTTCCTGGAGCCTCGCCCAAGGAGCCCAAGGAAGCATGTTGACGGGATCCCCTGATGCCTTCAATGAAGCCTGCTCCAAGTCTATTAACCTCTCAAGCTTTCTTCTCCATCTGAGCTCCCTTTGTCCTCTGCCAGTATCTGGCCATTTCCTACAGGGATTTGTTCCAAGGCTGCAGCTTGCTCAGCTCAGCATTAGGTTGACAGACATGCCTGCCAACTGGCAGGGGCTTCCTCGCCCTCCCCCACTCCTTATCTGTCTCCTCCAAGCAGAGCAGGTGGCAGAAACCTGGCAATAGGTAGAGGCCACATCCTGTGAAGACCCCAAAGCTTTCCAGAGAAGCCCAGTTGTCTCTTGCCAACAATGCAATGAGTAGGAAGAGACAGGGAACTGTCTCTTCTTCTCTCCTTCGACAGGCAGCCCAGCCTAAATCTGGGGTATCTTCCCAGCCTTCCAACAGCCTAGATAATATAAGTTGTGAAAAGGACTCTCTTCCTGAGGATAGGAAATGATGAAGATAACAATTATTCAACACTAAGAATTAAGATCTTGTCATTTGCGACAGCAGGGGTGAACCTAGGGGGTATTATGCTAAGTGAAATAAGTCAGACAGAGAAAGACAAATACCATATGATTTCACTTAAATGTGTAATCTAAAAATCTGAACAAATGAACAATACAAAAACAAACTCATAGATACAGAGAATATTTTGATGGATGCCAGGTAAGAGGGAGATTGGGGGATGGGTGAGAAGAATTAAGGTGTGCCCATTGTCAGTTATAAAAAGTCACAGAAATGTAAATAACAGCATAGGGAATATAGTCAATAATATTGCAGTAACTATGTATGGTGTCAGATGATACTAGACTTAGGTGATCACTTCATAAAGTATATAAATGTCTAATCCTTATGTAGTACACCTGAAACTAATGTAATATTGTATGTCAACTGTAATTGAAAAATTATTTTAAAAAATAAGTTTTAAAAATGTAAACAACAATAAAAAAAACACTAGGAAACAGAGATTGAGTTAAGAGAGTTCCCCTATTTCCTTCTCTGAGGAAAGAGCAAAGAATGCAAGGACTCTGCAGGTGTGTGGTGAAAATGCAGTGTGTGAGTGAACTGGAGGTGAACAGTGACATTCAAATGCAGTGGAATTGAATGACAGAATCAAAATCCCTACAATGTATGCATTGCCCTCAGATACCTGCAAAGAAATGTGTACAGTGGTACCTCGGGATACGAGTGCCCTAACATACGAGATTTTTGAGATACGAGCCATCGAGCGAGCGATTTTTTGCTTTGAAATACGAGCAACATTAGAGATACAAGTAATCTCGCGGATCGGCCGGCTGCACACGACCCACCAGTTTACCGCGACTCGAGCGTCTCATAGTTTCTCACGCCTCAGTCAGTGTGCTTGTTTACCTCGTTGTTGAAGCATCTTTTGTACATTTACATACTTTATCACATTTCTTTTTATAACCATGGGTCCGAAGAAAGCCAGTGGAAAGGTCAGTGCTCAGAAGAGGATGATGTCTACTGAATTAAAGCGTGAAATCATAGAAAAATATGAGCAAGGTGTGCGAGTGGCTGACTTGGCGAGGCAATACGGACGTAGTACTTCAACAATATGCACTGTGCTTAAACAGAAGGAGTCGATAAAGGGTATAACGCCAGCTAAGGGCATTACAATAATTTCTAAGCTCCGTAGCTCTCTCCATGAAAAGATGGAGAATCTACTGATGGTGTGGGTGACGGAGAAGCAGCTTAAAGGAGATACATTCACACAGGGCATCATATGCGAGAAGGCGTGAGCAATTTACGGTGATTTGCTGGAGCAGACCCCGCGCACTTCCACAGACGAAGCATCGAAAGACTCATTTAAAGCCAGTAGAGGCTGGTTTGATAACTTCAGGAAAAGGTCCGGCATTTACTCCATCGTCAGGCATGGTGAGGCAGCAAGTTCAGATGTGAAGGCAGCTGAGGATTACCTCAAAACTTTTTCCGAACTGATAGAAGCCAAAGGATATATCCCCCAGCAAGTCTTCAACTGTGACGAGACAGGGCTTTTCTGGAAGAAGATGCCAAATAGGACTTATATAACGGCAGAGGAGAAGGCGATGCCAGGCCACAAATCAATGAAGGATAGGCTAACTCTCACACTGTGCGCCAATGCGAGTGGTGACTGAAAGATCAAGCCTCTGCTCATATACCATTCGGAAAACCCCAGAGTCTTTAAGTCACATAAGATTTTAAAAGATAAACTGCAAGTTATGTGGAGGGCAAACCCGAAGGCATGGGTCACCAGGCAGTTCTTTGTGGAGTGGGTAAACCTGTTTTTTGGCCCTTCTGTTAAGAAATATCTACAGGAAAACAACCTAACCATGCAAGCCTTCCTCGTCCTCGACAATGCTCCTGCTTACCCACCGAACCTCGAAGATGAACTCCTCAAAGAGTTCAAGTTTATAAAGGTTGTCTACCTACCTCCCAATACCACTCCTATCCTGCAGCCCATGGATCAGGAGGTGATTTCTAATTTTAAAAAGCTGTACATCAAGCACCTGTTCTGGTGCTGCTTTGAGGTGATGGAGAACACAAACCTCACCCTTCGAGAGTTCTGGAAGAATGACTTTAACATCGTGATATGCCTCAGAATTATTGATCAGGCCTGGCTGGGTGTTACAACGAGGACTTTGACCTCTGCATGGAAGAAGCTGTGGCCTGAGGCCGTAGCCAAAAGGACCTTCGAAGGATTCGAACCCGAGGTGCCAGTGGAGGTGGAGATAGTATCTCTGGGAAAATCCATGGGCCTGGAGGTGGATGAGAGAGACGTGAATGAGCTCGTCGAGGAGCACTCTCTGGAACTCACCACGGAGGAATTACAAGAGTTGCATTCTCAGCAACATGCGGAGGTTCTCCAAGAAATTGGTTTCAAGGAGGAGCCAGAGGTGGAGGAGATCTCTACAAGTGAGATAAAGGAGATCTTAGGAATGTGGGAGAGGGTGTCACACTTCGTGGAAAAGAAACACCCCGAAAAAGTTGCTACTGGTCGTGCATCGGAGCTGTTCAATGAAACTTGCCTCACCCATTTCAGAAACATTCTGAAAGGGAGGAAGAGGCAAACCTCGTTGGACAAGTTTTTTTGAAATGGGCCAAAAATGCAAAGACCAGTAGCAATTAAGTTCAGTGAAGATTCGTTAAGTTACATTCAGTTTAGGGATAAAGTGTAGCATTAAGAGTGTAACAAGTAGGTAAATACACTTTATAAAACCAGTTTATTCCTTTACATTCTCTTTTATTACGTTTTTATACAATATTTGTCATTTATAAATACATTTTTCTTATTCAAAAACACGTAACAAGAATAACTGGGGTGGCATTTTGGGGGCTGGAATGGATTAACTGCATTTCAATTGATTTCAGTGGGGAAATTTGCTTTGAGATAGAGCGATTTGATATAGGAGCAAGGTTATGGAACGAATTAAACTCGTATCTTGAGGTACCACTGTATTACCATCTTACAACTTCTTTCACCAAGAAAGCTGACCAAACTCTGATTCCTCAGAAAGACTACAGAACATTGGATGCCACGAGTGCACAGAACGCTCTGTGGAAACTGATCCTTGTCAAGTCTGAACTACAAGTGAACCAGATACTGGAAGAATCCATCCCAACACTTGACAGAAATTAACTGATGTTGCAAATAGTACATTGCCTGTGCTGGCACTGAGCTTATAAACCAAATGAACTCATTGGAAGGTACTTATAAAACATTCAGTCTTGGGTTAATGGATTTTAATTTGATGGAAGAGAAAGTAAAGTTTCCATGGAAACCAGCTTTTATCATCTAGGACTAGGTTATCTCAAGTCAGGGACATCAATGCTGATGGTTTTAAATGGCTCTACATAGTACTACAAATGTGCACATAGTTATTCTCCTAAATACAAGTGGACTTCTTTTTACATTTGGGCCAAATACAAGTATTTTATAGCTGCTGTACAACAAGAAGCAAGACATTATCTGGAGGTATACCAAAATGTGTTACCTTTTCAAGTGATCATTTATGTTGTTTTTATATAGTTTAAATAAAAAGCATTTGACTTCTAAGTCAGGAATTAAATATTGTAATAATAATACAACACTTACTGAATTCTTGCTATGTACTATCTGCTTTGCATGCATTCTCTCAATTCATCTTTTTAAATACCCTATGAAATCAGTGCTGTTTTATTCCTCATTTTACACTGAGAAAAACTGAGGCTCAACAGTCTACCCAACATTTCACAGCAAGGTGTGGAGTTGCATGAAACTAGAAATCACCTACAATAAAAATACTCAAAAACATTCAAACACATGGAGGCTAAATAGCACATTATTACACAATGAATGGGTTACTAATGAGATGAAGGAAGAAATAAAAAACTTCCTGAAGAAGAAAAACCAAGATGGTGGCATAGGTGAACACCTAAACTGCTGCCTCACACAACAGTTTCAAAACTACAGCTAAAATACAGAACAGAAACCATCCAGAACCACAGGAAAGCTGGCTGAGTGGAAATTCTACAACTAGAAGGAAAGAGAGAGGCTCACAAAGACTCAGAGGAGCTGCAAAAAGCTGAGATACAGATTAGGTCAACAGCATTAGGCGGAGTGCCTGGCTAGCTTCCTCTTGCGGAAGGCAGTCAGGAACTCCCATCTGCATGAAACCCCAGTTCCAGGCGAGACTCATAAGAGGGAAGTCTAGACTGTTGGAAAAAGCGAGGAGTACATGGAAACTCAAGTGAGCTATGAAAGGCAGAGTTCTGGAGAAGCATGCGCCAGTGCACACAGAGAGGACTGACTGCTGATTGTGCCGCTGGCTTTCTCTAGCAGGAGGAAGAGGGAACCTCCTGACTGCACTGAACTCCACTTCCAACTGCACTGAACCGCAGTTTCAGGCGAGACCCTGGGGACCCAGACTCTTACAGTCCCCAGAACACACAGAAACTCAGAGGAGCCATGAAAGGCAGAGGTCTGGAGTCACATGCAAGCGAGTGCATGCAGAGAGTGCTGCAGCAATTACCGAGGGACACTGAGACACAGGGGCTGAGTAGGGCAAAGCTGATGGAAAGTCAACACTGTCTGCTCAGCCCTAGACGCTGCCCCATCCAAGCTGAGCACAGAGGCTTTTGCAATTTTGTAAGTCTTGTCTCATAACACTGACTCCAGCACAGAAGTTCTTCCGGCATAGATTCAGCTGATCCTCACAATAAATTGGCTTGGATATCAATTCCCCCCAGTGATACCAACAACAATCAAGGCTTAAGTATAACAAGATTGTACACACAGTCCACAAAGGGTTGCACTAAGAGAGTCCACCTCAGGTAACTGGGGAGGCCACATAGGACACCTAGCATACAAAGGTACTCTACTAACTAAGGGAAGCAGAAAAAATGCAAAGACAAAGAAATAGATCACACAAAATATGGAGGAAAACAAACAACTGGATATAGAGGTCAAAACCACAGTTATAAGGTTTTTTAAGAATTTCCTAGAAAAGATGGATAAATTTAGTGAAACCCAAGAGGAGATGAAAAAGGACTAACTAAAAATTAAGCATACGCTGACTGAAATAAAACGTATTACACAGAGACCTACCAGCAGACTAGTGGAACACAAGAACCAAGTAAGATTTGAAATACCAAGAAGTAGAAAACACTCAACTGGAAAAGCAATAAGAAAAAGGAATCCAAAAATTGGAAGATAGTGTAAGGAGCCTCTGGGCAACATTAAGCATAACAACATCAGAATTATGGGGGTGCCAGAAGAAGAGAAAGAACAAGATACTGAAAACCTATTTGAAGAAATAATGACTGAAAACTTTCTCCACCTGGTGAAAGAAATAGACTTACAAGTCCAGGAAGCACACAGAACCCCAAACAAAAGGAATCCAAAAAGGAACACATCAAGACACATCATAAGTAAAATGCCAAGAGCAAAGACAAAGAGAGAATATTAAAAGCAGCAAGAGAAAAACAGTTCATTACCTACAAGGGAGCACCCATACTATTGTCAGCTGATTATTCAACAGAAACTGTGCAGGCCAGATGGGAGTGGCAAGAGAAATATTCAAAGTGATGAATAGCAAGAACCTACAACCAAGATTATTCTACCCAGCAAAGCTATCATTCAGAATTGAAGGTCAGATAAAGAGCTTCACAGATAAGAAAAAGCTAAAGGAGCTCATCACACCAAACCAGTATTATATGAAATGCTGAAAGGTACTTTTTAAGAAGAGGAACAAGAAGAAGATAAAGATTAAAAAATATGAACAACAAATGCATATCTATCAACAAGTGAATCTAAAAATCAAGTGAATAAAAAATCTGATGAACAGAATAAACTGGTGAATATAATAGAATCAGGGGCATAGATAGGGAGTAGACTGACAATTCTCAGGAGGAAAGAGGTCAGGAGGGTAAGGGGAGAAATTGGACAAAGATCGTATACCTATGGATGAGGGCAATGAGGGGTGGAGGTAAGGGCAGAGGTTGGGATGGGAGCTGGGTGGAAGGGAGCTAAGAGGGAGGGGGAAGAGGAACAATTGTAATAATATGAACAATAAAGATTTATTAAATTTAAATAAATAATTAAAAAAAAACTTCCTGAAAACAAATAAAAATGAACACACAACCACCCAAAATCTATGGGACATAGTGAATATAGTCCTGATCGGGAAGTCCATAACCACTGACCTAGACTCTCGATTCCAATAATTACAGGCGGTTGTTGTTCCTTGTGATTAAGCCCCTATCCTTGTGGTTGGCAAACTCATTAGTCAACAGAGCAGCAAACCGCAGCTTGTGAGCCACATGTGGCTCATGAGCCACAGTTTGCCAACCACTGTCCTAGGGCAAGAGAAACAAAGGAAAAATTAAACAAATGGGACTACATCAAACTAAAAAGCTTCTGCAAAGCAAAAGGCTCTATCATCAAAATGAAAAAGAAACCCACTGTATGTATGGGAGAATATATTCACCAATGATACATACGATAATGGGTTAATTTCCCTTATATTTAACAGGTTAAATATATAAAGAACTCATACAACTCAACAAAAGACAAACAAACCAACTAAAAAATGGGCAAAGAATAGACACTTCTCCAAAGAAGACATACAGATGGCCAAGAAACATTAAAAAAAAATGCTCAATGTCACTAACCATCAGATAGATGCAAATTACAAGGACAAGGTGGTATCAACTCATACTTGCCAGAATACCTGTCATCAATAAATCAACAACAAATGCTGGCAAGGGAACTCCAGCACGCTCCCTGGGAATGCAGACTGGTGCAGCCACTGTGGAAATTAGTAAGGAGTTTCTTCAAAAAATTAAAAATGGAACTGCTATTTGATCCAGCAATCCCACATCTGGGAATGTATCCTAAGAATCCCCAAAACACCACTCAGAATATATGCACTCCTATGCTCATAGCACTGTTATTTACAATAGCTAAGATCTGGAAACAGCCCAAGTGCCTATCAGTAGATTCGTAGATAAGTAGATAAAAAAGCTGTGATATATTTACACAATGGAATACTATGCAGCTATAAAAAAGAAGGAGCTCTTACTCTTTGTGACAACATGGATGGACCTGGTGATTATTTATTATGTTAAGCAAAATAAGCCATCAGATAAATATCACATCTCACTTATATGTGGAATCTAATAAACAAAATACACTGGCGAACAAAATAGATCCAGAGGCATGGAAGCATGAAACAGACTGACAGATCTTAGAGGGTGGGGGGAATGGGAAGAGACCCACCCAAGAATTTATATGCATAAATGCATAGTCCTTGGACACAGACAATAGTGTGGTGAAGGCCTGGGGTGGGGCAGGGCCTGGTGGAGGAGGGCAAACGGGGGAAATGGAGGACATCTGTACTACTTTCAACAATTTAACGAAAAGACTGCATCTTTAGCAATAAGTCTGGCTCTAACAGTCACAGATATCCCATTCTCTTTCTCCCTCTCTACCAGCTTGAGAAGTATTTATCCAATTAAGGAACAGAGAGGCACCTTGTCCCTGGGTCACATGAAAAGATCTTTTTGCCCCAAAGCCTCTGTGTACCAGCCTTGCTGCAGGCCAACCCCATGCTGGCCCGCTCTCCACCCAGCATCCACCTGGTGCCATGGCCTCTTTCCCTGACTACTTCCAGGCCCAGGTGCTTGCTCTCTGCCCAGCACAAATGATCGAGACTCAGAAGAACAGCTTCCGTAATTGGCCTGAGTAGCACACCACCTGCGGCCCCAGTATTTTTTGTTGTCCCGCCCACACACCCCTGCTTTTCCAGGCCTGGAGTTTGGAAGAGATTTCTGAACCACCCCCTCAACGAGCTGCAAGGCCCAGGAGGTGGAGGGGAGGGCAGGGGGCATACGCGGCAGTCATCTCTTTCTCCCTCTCCCCAGCCATGTGGCACTGCTCCTGCCTCCTCTCCCTTCATTACCTCTGAAACTTCAATTGGGCTGTTAGCCCCTACTCACCTCCCTTGCCAGCCCCACTTCCCTCCCCTACTTCATATTTCTTCATTTATAAGAATTTCCATCTGAAAGGAAATTTTTTCTTCTTTAAAAAAAAAAAAACTCCTGAGCTGGGAACACCTCGGATTGTAACTATAGTGAGGCATCAATCAAGCCTCAATAATTGCACAGCACAGGGTTTCCTGTTAGGGCTGAGCTACCTGCCAGAAAATGGCAGCAATCAAGCTATTGGCAGCAGACAATCAGGCATCATTTGTAATTCTTTATAGCTGCATGTTTTCTGTCCGGGAATTGGATGCTAATCAATCAGTTGTCGTGGCAACCCAGCATCCCACCATTATCAATACAGGAAAAAGATGGGAGAAATGATGAGAGCAGTGAGTGCCATAATTCCTGGAAGGGTGTGCCAGGTGACTCCAGTAGGTGCCAACCTCTGAGAAGCAGGACCAAGAAAGAGCTAGAGCCCCCAAGGGGAAAACATCTTAACTGGTCCAGGGAAAAGCTGTTGTCTTAGTCAATGAGTAGAAGCAGAAGCAGGTGGGTAATTTGGAGGTCACCTCATTGTCCTTGGATACCAGTTGAGCTTCCAAGGGCAGGTAATAAGTAAACAGTTGAAGAAAAAAGACAAGCACTAGTGATGGAAGCGAAAGGGAGATCAGTTATCCAGTCAGCCAGCAAATGTTTATGGAGTATCCAATACATGTGAGGCCCTTCATGTGGCAAATACTTACTATCTGGTCTCAGCCATCCAACATAGACAGAAAAAGCCAACCAGGACCCACAGCAGCATTCGATGTGCTATTTCTGTGTGACATTGTAAGAGAGATCAGCCATGGGACCTATAGTGTGACCCAGTATGATGAAGGTGATGGATCAAAACCACATGCCAGGTCTGAGTTAATCATGCTTGCCTACTTGTGTTAAATTCCAACAACAAGGAAAAGTGGGTTTCATCATTTCTAATTTTCTAATTCACAGCTAGGAAATCAGCATAGAATGTTTGAGTAAGCTGTCTAACATCACACAACTAGGAAAGTCTGGGACAAGGCTGCACTTAAATCATGGACCTAATTTTTACCCAACACCATCTGTACAATGGCTGCTCTACAGCTGAGGGTTTGGAAGGGTCATATTCATTCAGACTCTCAGGAGCCTTTAAAACCACACAGACCATCTAAAGACAAGATTTAACATAAGACAGATTTATGACTGGCCTTGCCAGGAATTCATAACCATCCCCTAGAGATATTAGTTCAGCTCAAGATGACTCTAGAAAAGTCATTTTATCTCTGTGTCCTCAATTTCCTTCTCTATGAAATGTTCAGATATTTTCTATATAATGTTCATATGAAATAGTGTATGTGAATGCTACTCCTGGTCCACAGTAGCTTCTCTATTCCTTCTTTCCTTTCTTAACTCTACAGAGGTTCTCTAGATCTAGTCTGCACAGACAAGTAGTTTCCTTGAGTGGGTTAAGAGTCTGTTCTAGAAAGCTTTCTAAGCATTCAAAATGCAATCAGAAGAAGCTGAGAATGTGTTGGCTTCTACATCCTTAGTCTCAGGCTTCTCCAGAGAAACAGAACCAGTAGGAGATATATGGGAAGAAATATAAAGAATTGGCTCATACAATTACAAAGACTGGCAAGCCCCAGGATGGAAATGCAGGAGAGCCAGTGAGGGTGACTCAGGCCAAGGCCAAAGGCCTGAGGACCAGGAGCAGCTCAAGAAACCAGGCAGGAAGGGCCAAATTCCTTCTTCCTCCCCATTTTGTTCTAAACAGGCTCTCAGCCGATTGGGTGATGCTCACCCACAATGGGAAGGACCATCCACCTGACTGAGTAAACCAATTCAAAAGCTACTTCCATCTGTAGACACCCTCACAGACATATCCAGAAATAATGGTTAGCCAGATATCTCTGCACCCTGTGATCCCATCACATAAAATCTGCATCACAGGCCTTATAGACCTTCCCCATCTGACATTTTGAGAGGATTTGAAAGATAAAGTCAAAAGGTCTCCCTCTCCAAAGGAGAAGCCTCCTAACCCCCAGCTCCAAGTCCACCTCACCTCTGTTAGGACACTACATTGTAATGAGATTTGGGTTCATCAGACAATTCCTGGTAGGACACTGTGGAATTACCAAAACGATCCATGAAGCTCTGTGAATGTGAACCTAGTTACCAACTAATTAACTTACCAAATTGTTCTTATTAAAGTAATTGCATACTTTAAACTTACTTTTTTTTAACCCAGATGATATCCAGGCATATGTTATGGCACACAACTTTCTCGCCACACTCAGTGAGATTTGGTTCAAATGTTTTATGGTCTGAGAAGGGGCTTTCAAACACAGTAAGGAGGAAAAAGTATAAGCCTTGGGTTCCCTTCCTATTCCTTCTACTGGCACAACCTTATGCCAGTGACTCCCTCTCTGAGTCTCAGCCCCATCTGTGGATAAAGGAGCAGCATTTTCAAGATGTCTTCCTCAGAGAATCTACGTTTTCATGTACAACGTTAGCAGATGTGTATTTAACACTCAAGCAAAGTAGGTAATTGGGAGAGAATGCTTTCAGCAGTGAAATGGTCAAAAACCAGTTTGAGAGCTCTAGCTGGTTTGTCTCAGTGGATAAAGCCTCAGCCTGCAGACTGTGGGGTCCTGGGTTTGATTCTGATCCAGGGCATATGCCCAGATTTTGGGCTCAATCCTCAGTATGGGGTGCAGGAGGCAGCCAATCAATGATTCTCTCTCACTGATATTTCTCTCTCTCTGTCCCCTCTCCCTTTCTCTTTGAAATCAATAAGAATATCTTAAAAAAAAAAAAAGAGTGGGGGCAAGTTTGAGAAACATTGCTTGAAGTCATGTTTTTAGGTTTCCTTCCTGGATGGATTTCTGGAGCTTTTGGGAGGCTATTGGAAGAGGGGAATCTAATGCTGCACTTACCATGTTTAACCTCCATTTTTTTGTTTGTTTGGCTTTTTTGTTTGTTTGTTTCTGACACTGAGCATCTCTAAAGGCTTGTGTTCCAAGAATTAAACCTGAGAAAACACTGACGTAAAGGCTCTCTGAGCACTGTTTGCTCTGACAACAGCTTGAAAAACATGGTGTCCACCTCCTCCCCTCTGGGAAAGCTAGGCCTTCCAGAGCACATGGCAGACCCCTGAGCATTGGTGTGGAAAATTTCCAACACGGAGAATCCAAGATGGCGGCATAGGTAAACACCTACACTGCTGCCTCGCACAACAATTTCAAAACTACAACTAAAAGACAGAACGGACATCATCCAGAACCACAGGAAAGCTGGCTGAGTGGAAGTTCTACAGCTAGAAAGAAAGAGAGGGGCTCACAGAAACCCAGAGGAGCTGCAAAAGCTGAGGTAGGGAGACACACACATGGAGAGAGCGGGTGCCAGAGTACCTGGCTGGCTTTCTCTGGTGGGAGGGAAAAGGAGACTCCCAATGACATTGAACCCCTTATCTTACGACACTAAACCCCAGATCCAGCCAAAACTCATATGGGGGGAGTTTGGACTGTGAAAAGGGAGAGGTGAATGGAAATTTAGGGGAGTAGCAAAAGATCAGAGGTTTGGTGGCGCGCACGGCACTGTGCAGAGGACAGATTGCTGATTATGCCGCTGGCTTTCGTGAGTGGGTGGGAGACAGACCCTCCCAACTGTGCCACTTCTGACTCCACTAAGCCCCTGTTTCAGGAGAAACCCTGGAGACCTAGACTCGTGTGGTCCTGGTGCACAGGGGAGCTGGAAAGGCAGCGGTCTAGAGGTACTGCGGGCGCACGCACAAGGACCACTCCAGCGATTACCCAGTCATGTGAGACTCAGGAGCCATGGAGGTGGGGCCGACTGTAAGGCAAGGTGGTCCCTTAAGCGCTGAGACTCCACCCATCCTAAGCTCACCAGAGGCTTCTTCGGTTTTGCAAATCTGGTATCATAAGGCTGAATTCAACACAGAAGTTTCCCCGGCATAGTGAAAATGCCAAGACAAGGGAAGGGATCACAAACAAAAGAAATGGAGGGGAAAAAAATGACTGGATATAGAGTTCAAAACCACGCTTATAAGGTTTTTCAAGAATATGCTAGAAAAGATGGATAAATTTATCAAGTCCCAAGAGGAGATGCAAAAGGACCAACTAGAGATGCAAAAGATCCAACTAGAGATGATGGATAAATTTAGCGAGTCCCAAGAGGAGATGAAAAAGAACCAACTAGAGACACTGACTGAAATAAAAAATATTATACAGAGTCCTAACAGCAGACTAGAGGAAGGCAAGAATCAAGTCAAAAATTTGAAATATAGGCTCGAGAAAATGGCGGCGGAGTAGACGGACGCGTCTGGAGCTTTGTCGCTGGGCAGAGGGAGAGAGAGCGGCTGAGAGTTTCATTGGGAGTGTTTGTTGGCAAGCTAGGAGTCAGTTGTCCTCCAGGGGAAGGCGGGGAACTGCTGGAAGGGGCTCTCCCGGCCAGGCAGCCCCACTGCCACGGGGTTTTTGTCCGCCGGAGCCACCAGCGCGAACGCGGAGCCCGAGCCATCTTGCAGTGGGAGGTGGATGTCTGCGGCGCTCTGAAGCCTTCGGCTGGGCACCCATCGAGCAGCCAGGAACCAGGGGACCCAGACCTCCGCTCTCCAATCGGCGCAGACACGCGGCGGAATCAGAGATCCACAGAGCGAACGGAAAGGTCAGATTGCGCCTGACTTAAGGGGGAGGTGGATGTCTGCCGAGGTCTGAAAGCTGCGGCTGACGGAGGCACCCACAGAGCAGCCAGGACCCAGAGCGCGGCTTCCCAGGTGGCACAGACGCGCAGGCGGAGGATTCAGAGATCCACACTGCGCACGCGCTCATGGAAGGGTCACATTTCGCCTGGGCCGGGGTGCGGTCTCCTACCCCCTGCAGGGCAGAGACGTGCACACTGTGGGAGCCGGGCTGCGGGAAAGCTGCCTCTGGAGAAGTCCACAGAGGTGGTCAGGGCGTGATCCCTGAGTGTGAAGGCAGACCCTCTGAGCTGTTGACAGAGAGCTCCAGAAAACGACTTTTTTTTTTCTTTTTCTCTGGGGCAGAGGGACAACCTGGGAGTTATCGCAGTGTCCAGGCTGCAAAACCCCCACAAACTGGTTTTGGGAACCACAGAGTAGCAGGATCTGAGCACAGCCTAGAGAGGTCCTGTGCTTTGTCTCAGAGATCAATTCCAAAACACTGCCACCCAATGGATGACACACAAATTGACTCTCGCATAACCACAAGAGAATAAAGAGATTAAAACATCAAGAGGGGAACACAGGGAACTGCAATACCTCCCTTACTGGGAAAGAGGAGTGCCAAGCAGAATAATAGTGGAAGTGAAGGACCATTCTATTTTTCTTCTTTTTATTTTTTTATTTTTCCTTTTTTCTTTTTTCTTTTTTTTAATTTTTAATTCTTTATTTTTCATTTTCACATATTTTAATTAAAATAATATTTTTTCTTTCTGCCTCAATTGATTTTACCTTTATAATTATTACATTTTTGTTTTAAACTAGTATTATTAATTACTACTAGTACTTTACCATTTTTGGGAAAAAAAAGTGTCATTTTGTTTTCTCTTTATTTTATTTCGGGATTAGAGTTCTACATTCTATTTTCATCTTCCCTTTAGCATAATTTTACTCCAACTCAACTCCACCTTTATGCCAACACTTTCCCCAACAGGACCTAACTTTCCCCATTTTGCTGTCTTGTTTCTCTTTCCCTTTTCCAACTTTAGATTCTCCCTATTTTTCTCTTTACCTGGTTAAAATTTCACCCCATTTATATATCTAATTTCAAATCCCCTACTACAAGTCCACACAAACCTCTCCCCTCTTGTCTTCACTAGCCAAAAAGTTGTTTTTTCTATATGTCCTTTTGTTGCTATTTGCCTGAAAAGTGATTATATCGATTTTTTGAAATTTTTTTGAGAGATTGTTTTAGTTTATTCTACTTGTTTTATTTTGCTTTTTGCTTGCTTTGTTTTCTACCTCTCTTTTCCCTCATCTCCCTCGATACCAGTTGCTATTTGCAATTTGCATTAATCTCTAGGTACTGGTTGCTGGCCTTTATTGGGATTAGTGACTGTTCTATTGGAGTTGTCTCCTGACATCTATATTTTGTTCCTCTTTTCTCTCTTATACACTTTCTTTTCTCTCTGACTTTTTTCTCTTCCTCTTTCCTTCTCCTTTTTGTCCTTTTTATTTTCTTATTTTATTTTATTTTATTGTCCATTTATTTATCTTTTTTTTTCTCACTCTCCCAATTTGATTTTGGCACTTCTTTCTTTTCTTTCTTCCTCATTTTCCTCTTCTTCTTTCTCTATTTACCCCTACTTTGTCCTTCATTGGTGGTCACCTTATTTGTGATTATTAACATCTTGAATACATTTCTACTCAGTGCCTTGTGTGCTGTACCTGGTCGTGTTGTAGTTTGTGGCTTTCAATCAACGTAGGAGAGAGCACTACATAACCAGACACCCAGAGAAGAAAGACCATGGGCAGAAAAAGAAACAGCCCACAAAAGACAGAAAGGCAGGTTTCACCAGAAAAGGAGGTAAACGAAATACAACCACAAATAAGCCTACCAGAGAAAGAGTTCAGAGAAATTATCATAATGTGGTTGAAAAGAATGGAAGACAAATTTGACAATATGAGTAAGAGCCAAGAAGAAATGAAGAAGAACCTAGAGGAGGTGAAGAAGCATGAAGAAGAAACGCAGAAGAAACTAGAGGAGGTGCAGAATAAACAAGAAGAAATGAATAATGACATCACTGCTATAAAGAACACAATAGAAAGCATCAAAAGTAGACTAGAAGAAGCAGAGGACCGCATCAGTGAGCTAGAAGACACGGTAGGAAAAAATACCCAAATACAGCAGCTTCTAGAAAAAAAAGTTAAAAAGCAAGAGGAGAGTCTAAGGGAACTTTGGGATAACATGAAACAAAATAACATCCGCATAATTGGAGTTCCAGAAAGAGTGGAAACTGAACAAGGATTAGAGAACGTGTTTGAAGAAATAATGACAGAAAATTTCCTCAATATAGAAAAGAAAAAACACACACAAATCCAAGAAGCTCACAGAGTCCCAAGCAAAATGAACCCCAACAAACCGACACCGAGGCACATTATAATTAAATTGGCAAACACCGACGACAAAGTAAGAATCTTAAAAGCAGCCAGAGAGAAACAGAAAGTTACCTACAAAGGAACCCCCATAAGACTAGCTACTGACTTCTCAACAGAAACTCGTCAGGCCAGAAGAGAATGGAATGAAATATACAAAGTTATGCAAAGGAAGGGTCTGAATCCAAGAATACTGTACCCTGCAAGACTCTCAATAAAAATTGAAGGTGAAATCAAAAGCTTCACAGACAAAAAAGGACTAAGGGAATATATTACCACCAAACCAGCAATGCAAGAAATGTTAAAAGATCTGCTGTAATAAAAAGAAAGAGGAAGCGAAGAAGAAACCAGATAAAGACAACACAATGAAAGAGAATTATAGGCCAATATCTCTCATGAACATAGATGCCAAAATCCTCAACAAAATTCTAGCAACCCGGATCCAGCAGTACATCAGAAAGATCATATATCATGACCAAGCAGGATTCATCCCAGGAATGCAGGGATGGTTCAATATCCGCAAATCAATAAATGTGATACATCACATAAACAAATTGAGAGATAAAAATCACATAGTCATATCAATTGATGCCGAAAAAGCATTTGAAAAAATCCAACATCCTTTCTTGATAAAAACTCTCAGCAAAGTGGGAATAGAAGGATCATACCTCAACATCATAAAAGCCATATATGATAAACCCACAGCTAATATCATACTCAATGGGCAAAAACTAAAACCATTTCCCCTAAGAACAGGAACAAGACAGGGATGCCCACTCTCACCTCTCCTGTTCGACATAGCACTGGAAGTATTAGCCATTGCAATTAGACAACAAGAATAAATAAAAGGCATCCAATTGGAAAAGAAGAAGTAAAGCTGTCCTTATTTGCAGATGACATGATATTGTACATAAAAAACCCAAAGGACTCCATTCCAAAACTAATTGACTTAATTAATGAATTCGGCAATGTAGCAGGATACAAAATTAATGCTAAGAAGTCTGTGTCATTTCTATACACTAACAGTGAAATTATAGAAAGAGAAACTAAAAAAGCAATCCCATTTACCATCGCACCAAAAAAATTAAGATACCTAGGAATAAACCTAACTAAAGAGGTAAAAGACCTTTATGCAGAAAACTACAGGACACTGAAAAAAGAGATAGAGGAAGATGTTAACAGATGGAAGAGCATACCATGCTCATGGATTGGGAGAATCAACATCATTAAAATGTCCATACTACCCAAAGCAATCTACAGATTCAACGCACTTCCCATTAAAATACCAACGACGTATTTCACAGACCTATAAAGAATTCTTCATAGATTCATCTGGAACAAAAAAAGACCACAGATAGCTACAGCAATTCTGAGAAAAAAGAATAAAGTAGGTGGGATCTCAATACCAGACTTCAAGCTATACTACAAAGCAACTGTTCTCAAAACAGCCTGGTACTGGCACAAGAACAGACATATAGATCAATGGAATAGAATAGAGAACCCAGATATCCACCCAAACCACTATGCTCAATTAATATTTGACAAAGGAGGCATGAACATTCAATGGAACCAAGATAGCCTCTTCAATAAATGGTGTTGGGAAAATTGGTCAGATACATGCAAAAAATTGAAACTGGACCACCAACTTACACCAAATACAAAAATAAACTCAAAATGGATACAGGACTTAAACATTAGAAGGGAAACCATAAAAATACTAGAGGAATCCACAGGCAGCACAATCTCAGATATATGCCAAAAGAACTTCTTCACGGATACTGCTCCAAAGGCAATGGAAGCTAAAGAAAAAATAAACAAATGGGACTACATCAAAATAAAAAGCTTTTGCACAGCAAAAGAAACCATCAACAAAACAACAACAAAGATCACTGTATGGGAGAACATATTTGCAAATGTTATCACTGATAAAGGTTTAATCTCCAAAATCTACAGCCAACTTATACAACTTAATAAAAGGAAGATAAACGATCCAATAAAAAAATGGGCAACGGACCTAGATAGAACCTTTTTGAAAGACGACAGAAGGAAGGCCAAGAGACACATGAAAACATGTTCAAAGTCATTAATCATCCGAGAGATGCAAATCAAAACGACAATGCGATACCATCTTACACCTGTCAGAATGGCAATCATCAACAAATCAACAAACGACAAGTGTTGGCGAGGATGCGGAGAAAAAGGAACCCTTGTGCACTGTTGGTGGGAATGCAGACTGATGCAGCCACTGTGGAGAACAGTGTGGAGTTTCCTCAAAAAACTAAAAATGGATCTCCCATTTAACCCTGTAATACCACTCTTAGGAATTTATCCTAAGAAATTACAAACACCAATCAGAAAGGATTTATGCACCCCTATGTTCATAGCAGCACAATTTACAATAGCCACAATTTGGAAACAGCCTAGGTGCCCATCAGCAGATGAGTGGATCAGAAAACTGTGGTACATTTACACAATGGAATTCTATGCAGCCATTAAAAAGAAGGAATTCTTACCATTTGCAGCAACCTGGTTGGAACTGGAGAGCCTTATGCTTAGTGAAATAAGCCAGTCAATGAAGGAGAAGCATCACATGATTGCACTCATTGGGGGATAATAAAGAACATTATAAACTGATGAACAAAAGGATAGATACAGAGACAGTGAAGCTTTGAACAGACTGTGAAATTACAGCAGGAAGATTAAAGTTAGGTGAGGTAGATAAGAGATCAATCAAAGGACTTGTATCTATGCATATAATCATAACCAATGAACATAGACACTGTGGGGTTGGGGTATGCCTGGGAGGGAGGTGGGGGGCAATGGGGAGATATGTATAAAAAATTAATTAAAAAAATACTCACAAAAAAAATTTGAAATATAAAGAAGCAGAAAACATTCAACTGGAAAAGCAAGAAGAGAAAAGAATCCAAAAATGTGAAGATAATATAAGGAGCCTCTGGGACAGCTTCAAGCATACCAGCATCAGAATTGTGGAGATGCCAGAAGAAGAGAGAGAGCAGATACTGAAAACCTATTTCAAGAAATAATGACTGAAAACTTCCCACATCTGGTAAAAGAAATAGACTTACAAGTCCAGGAAGCACACAGAACCCCATATAAAAGGAATCCAAAGAGGACCACACCAAGACACATAATTAAAATACCAAGTGCAAAAGACAAAGAGAAAATATTAAAAGCAGCAAGAGAAAAACAATTCATTACCTACAAGGGAGCACCCATATGACTGTCAGCTGATTTCTCAACAGAAATGATGCAGGCCAGATGGGAGTGGCAAGAAATAGTCAAAGTGATGAATAGCAAGAACCTACAACCAAGAATAATCTATCCAGCAAAGCTATCATTCAGAATTGAAGGGCAGATAAAGAGCTTCACAGAGAAGAAAAAGCTAAAGGAGTTCATCAACTCCAAACCAGTATTATATGAAATGCTGAAAGGTACTCTTTTAGAAGAGGAAGAAGAAAAAGGTAAAAGCCAAAAAATTATGAACAACAAATACATATCTATCAACAAGTGAATCTAAAAATTAAGTGAATTAAAAATTTGATCAACAGAATAAACTGGTGAATATAATAGAATCAGGAGCACAGAAAGGGAGTGGACTGATAATTCTCAGGGGGAAAGGGGTGAGGGGT
>JAAGEH010000101.1:7659684-7674758 GCA_011751065.1 Lasiurus cinereus
TCTCTCTCTCTCTCTCTCTCTCTCTCTCTCTCTCTCTCTCTCTCTCTCTCTACTGGGCCTTTCTCCCTTTTCTTCCTGCAGTCGCATTTTCTCTACCTTGTTTCTTGAGCCCACACAACCCAGCTGGCTCACTTTTTCTACAGCTCACTTCTACCTCTGCGACTTTCTAAATAAACTTTTACTTATTTAGGTTGTTCCCCCCCAAAAAAAAATGTATACATACTTTAACAGCTGATAGCTTAATTTGGAAAATAAAATGTATTTTAACACTGTCTTTATAATTATTTAAAGTATGTGTATACATCTTTTAGGACACCCTATATTTGAGTCTTGGTTCTGAATTCTTTCTTAGCCAGAACTCAAGTACCCAGGTTGCTGAACCAAGGTCCATTCACTGGTAACCAAGGTCCAGTTCTGGTGTCATTTCACCTCTAATAGATCAATGAATGAGTGAATGAACAAATGGGTGGATCCTGGAGACCATGGGTCAAATAGGAGAAGGAAACGAAGGAATATTCAGTGAGACAATATGTGTTACTGTATTTTCATTATCTGCACTGATACTTGTTTTCTTTAGTATGTTGTAAACACCTTGGAAGCAAAGGAATTTCCCTGTGTATTTTCTGTCACCTGCAGAGCCTTGTACAGTGTCAGATGTCCCCCAGATGCTCAGTAATGAAATGATTTTTTCCATGTTTGACTTTGTTCTCTTTCATAATTCTCTGGACAATCTTGCAGGGGGAGGGGAGGGTTCTTCTACCTTTTCATGCAAAGAGGAAGAATAAGTCATAAAAAGCAAAGTGCCTGGGCTTCTGAACTCTGGGCCTTGGAGATGCCCGTCCTGCTGGGGCAAATCAGTGAGAGCATTGGGCCTCTAGAAGAGGCCCCGGAGGCCCCAGACCCCAGGGTGAGAAGAACTCACGATTGGGCTGGTGGAAAGCCCCAGGCCTGGGTGCCTGTGAGCTGAGGGCATGCACAGACATCCTCCAGTGGGATGAGCAGGCCCCCACTGGCAAAGAGGGGACTGTTGGTAGCAGAGGCGCCACTCTAGAAGATGGGGGGAGGGAGGGCGCAGAGCCCATCCTCCAAGGAGTGGCCTTGACAGAGCAGTAAGTGTATCTCCCCACATCCAGCCCAGCAGCTCTGAGAGTGTCCTCCTCACATCCTGTGCATGCCTCTCCGGTCCGGCAGAGGTTAGGAGAGAGGGAAACCTGAAGAGTCTCACAGAAGGGACAGGGCCTCCAGGAGGCAAGAGTCAGACCCTGGGTGTCTGAGGTGCTGAATTTTGCCCCAGCTCTGTAACTGCTAGACTGGAATTCCTTTGAGGCCCTACCTCTTTCTCTGTGCCTCAGTTTCCTAGTACCTGAAATGCTGTCATAACGATTACATGTGTTACTGTATGAAAATATCTGACAGTGCCAGCGCATATGTACTCAATAAGTATGTTCCCTTCATATCCTAATGTTGTTCCTCAGTTTACCCATGACATGAGAACAATAGTGCCCATGCCAGTACTGTCTTGGGCATATTACAAGAACAAAATGAAAGAATTGATGTGGAAGTGTTATAATGTTTATAGGTAAGAATGCAAAAGCAGCCCGGCCGGTGTGGCTCAGTGTTGAGCATCGACCTATGAACCAGGAGGTTACCATTCGATTCCCAGTCAGGGCACATGCCAGAATTGTGGACTCAGTCCCCAATGGGGGGTGTGTAGCAGATGGTAGATCAATGGTTCTCTGTCATCATGATGTTTCTATCTCTCTCTCCCTCTCCCTTCCTCTCTCTGAAATGAATAAAAACTTTTTTTTTCATGAAAAAGCAAGGTTAAATTAACACAGAAGAACCATCCTGCTAACCCAAATCCTCCCAGGTAAAAGTATGTGAGAGGCATGTCCTTCAATCCCACCCGACCTGCCCTGTCCCCAGTGGCTCTCTGCTGTGGTGCTGCCCCCCAGCCTCCCCCACTGCCCTGCCCGGTGGAACCTGCACCATTTCCTCCAGGTGCTCAAAGACTACTGCAGCCTCCACAGCTGATGGGCCTAGAGATAAGGAGCCATCAGCATGCCGCTGCCTGCCCAGTGACAGAAAAAGGAGACCCACTGGCCCCTCAATGTCCTGTAAATGCTCCTCCAGGAGAGCCTGCCCAAATATGCCCCTTTTGTGAAGCCCCCACCTCACCCCCAAGAAAGCCCACTTGGCAGAGTGAACTTCTCTGGTCAGTGACAGACACAGTGGAAAGTAGGGGTGGGAGCCAGAGGCCAGGTCTGTGTCTGAATTAGAATCCCATATGACCTTAAACCCACTCCTCATCTAGATCTTGGTTTCTTCATGTTCAAAGTGGTGATTGTCTTGAGGCTTAAATAAGGAAATATGAATATGGACTGTAGAATAGTATGTGGACAAGAGTTGGCGCCAATAAATGTGGGAAATAAAAGGATGGAGGAATGATCCACAATCTCAGGACCAGTAAAGAGCTCAGCTTCTGGGCAAGCTGGAGGTGGATTCAGTAGGCCGCAGTTTTCAGCGGGCAGGACCAGCATACCTGCCTGCGCTCCTGGAAGAAAAGGGGGAGAATCTTTCCCTGAAGCTTGGGCCAGGGCAGGGGCAGATGAGTGTAAATAGGGAAAAAGGAAAAAGGGAAGTCTAACTTCCCACCCAATTTTGGCCTCGCCTCACCCTACCCCTCACCTTCTCTGGACTGCCCCACTCATGGGAACCTGGATAGGCTTTGCACACCTTCCCTCCCCATTCTATGTGTACTCAAAGTGAACCCTCAAGCCCCGCAGTGCCCACTCACCCTCACTTGGGCCCACAGAGATCTCTCCCTTCCCTGAGCTCAGCACTTGCTGCTAATCATTTTGCCTTTTTTAGTGTCACTTTTCTAATCTCAAACTAAGTCTATGCAACTAGATTGTGAGCTCCACTGGGATAAGAATGTGTGTTTGTTTGTATTTGCACTTATATGTAAATATTTATGCAGCCTTCACTGGTTTGGCTCAGTGGATAGAGCATCTGCCCTTGGACTGAAGAGTCCCGAGTTCAATTCTGGTCAAGGGCATGTACCTTGGTTTCAGGCTCAGTCCTCAGTAGATGGCATGCAGAAGGCAGCTGATCAATGTTTCTCTCTCATCACTGTTTCTAACTTTCTATCCCTCTCCCTTCCTCTCTGTAAAAATCAATAAAAAATATATTTTTAAATAAATAAAAATATTCCTACATTCAAGAATATCGACCCATCTATTCATATTTATGTTGATATGTATATCTATATCCAGATAAGGCAGATGATATATAGATGATAGAGACAGAGACAGAGACAGATAGAATGGCCACAGGAACACCCTTTCTGATCCTGTATTCACTTCCCATTAAATGAGACTTTGCTCCCCTCTCAAGAAATTGAATCTATATCTCTTTTTCTTGAATCTTGGCTGGCCCTCTGACTTGCTTTGACAATTAACAGGACAATAGAATATGGCAGGTGTGACGTGACATAATTTTCTAGTCTAGGTCTCACAGATGCCACCTTTGCTCTCTTAGATAAGAATTCTTCCCTGACTGGTTTGGCTCAGTGGACAGAGCATCAGCCTGCGGACTGAAGGGTCCCAGGTTCGATTCCGGTCAAGGGCACATGCCTGGGTTGCAGGCTCTATCTCCATTAGGGGATGTGCAGCAGGAGGCAGCCAATCAATGATTCTCTCTCATCATTGGTGTTTCTATCTTCTTTCTTTCTCCTTTCCTCTCTGAAATCAATAAAGATATATTATTTTTAAAAATAAAAAATAAATAAATAAATAATAATTCTGCCACCGCCTTCTTGAGGATGGGAGACAGTATGGAAAGAGAAGCCTGAATAACAGCCAGCACAACCACCAAATATGTGGGTGAGGCCATCTTTGACACCTAGATCTAGCTAAGCCACCATGTGGCTGCAACCATTTTAATGACCTCTAGAAAAAGTACCACATGTGGTACCATCTGATAGTCTTCCACTTTCTGTCAGAATCTTCCCAGAGCTGAGCCCAGCACAAATTGTTGATCTACAGACTTAGAAGGAAATAGAATGGTTGTTTATCCACAAAATTTTGGTGGTAATGATAGCAAAAATGATAATATATGTGTTTGTGTTTTTGTGTGTCTATGTGAATAACTGAATGCCATGGACATATTAGCATCAGAATTAAAGTGAATAAATGAATGAGCAGATGAGTGCAAAACCTTAATACACTCCACTTCTAGATTCTGCCTATGTAATCCATTAATATATATTTTTAGAGGTTTTTTTTTTCAATGTTTTTACTGAATTCAGAGAAAGAAAGGGAGAGGGAGAGATAGATACATCATCAATTGGCTGCCTTCTGTATACCCTTTACTGGGGATCAAGCCCACAATCAGAGCATGTGCCCTGACCAGAAATTGAACTGTGACCTCCTGGTTCATAGATCCACATTCAATCACTGATCCATACTGGTGGGGTTGTAATCCATTAATATAGAATTTGTTCAGTAGAGTTGACTTTACTCTTCTCTCATTTCTCTCAGCAAGAGAAAAAAGTAACCAGGGTGTGGAAGAAATTCAGGGAGTTCTTAGGAATGCCAAGGATGTAGAAGAAGGGCCCAACCCAGGGGTTTTTCTTTGATGCACAGAAGGCTCCATGGTATGGGGTCATGGAAGTGAACTGGAAGCCAGGCAATAAATGCTTGAGGCCTGGTTTTATTACTCCTTGGTTGTGTCCTTGAGCCTGGTCAGTTTCCTCTCTCTGGGCTAAATTTCGATAGCCCCAAGGCATCTCTCATCTCTGGCATTCCTAAATTGTTGAGAATGTTTTAACCTTTTCATTCACTACCTGTTCTTTTGAGGATTCCTTTACAGAGAGCAGTAGAATAAGGATAGGGACTGTCTTTATTTCTTTGGGGTCAGAAAATAGGACTTAAGAAAGGGCATTGAGCCACAAAGCAGGAGGTGAGCTAGAGTTAGGGCATAAGCACAACCGCTGGCTGCATTTTGGATGGCCCAGGACACTTGGGTTACACTGGGTCTCAGATCTGCCGTGTCTCCTGTGATCTGATCAGCAGGCATAGCTAGAATTCACAGAAGATGATATTGTACAAGATCACCCTGAGTAGGCCTCAGTGATAGCTGTGGGAAAAAGTGATATAAGTCTAACTGGATGCATTCTCTGCCCTCCATCATTTGCTACCAATTTCCAGTGGTGATCATGGCAGCCTTTCAGTAAGGTCTATCGTCCCAGCCACCTTACCTTGAAGACATTAGCCATTTAATTTTAAATGTGAAAAATATCAGAGGTCAGAATGGTGAGCTAATTTACTCAATGTCACATAATTAGGAAATTCAAAGCCAAGAAATAAACACTAATATATTTGATTCCAAAACTTACCATATCACATAGTTTGTGGCATTAGTAGTCTATTTTCTGCTGGGGTCTTCTTCTAGAGCTGGGCCAAGGGAGGGGATGAACTTTGCACAGAACACATAGCACCCAGGTCACAGGCTGCTCTGAAAACTAAGATGGCTATGAACAAGCCTTCTTGATATGGCTTTTTATATCCACCTTGGATGGAGCTTGGGTTGGATCTACTTCATCCCAACTTCTATCTCTAGAAAATTGAGATAGAATCTAGTGAATAACAATTAATACATGGCTACAGAAGCGTGGAGCCTTGTCTGGAGCCTCATAAGATGTGGCTTCATTATCTCCTCCCCCAACTAAAGGCAGTAAGGGTCATTGTCCATTGAGCACATGTACAGAGAAATATAGGATTTGGTCTCCAATATGAAGGAGCTTAACTTCTAGTTAACACGAAAATAAACAAACATATAATGCTGAGCTCTGTGATATCTGCTTATAGTACAACAACAAGGAAATAAAGATTGTTAAGGACTAAAAGGCAAAGAGGTTTCCTGGGAAAAACGAAGTCTGAGCTGAGCCTTGAAGAAAAACAACTTTGGAAGAGAGAAGAACTGTGGGAACAGCATGAGCAAAAGTTTGGGTGGGAAAAGACAAGGTTTATGTAGAGACAGTGAGAAGATAAACTTCTATGGGGTCTGGGTCCTGGGAGAGGAGATGGCGAACGGCCCCACAGTAGGCCCAAAAGCCAGAGGTCAGCAAAAGGGAGACATCTGGCACCCAGGCCACATCCACCCATCCATCTCACTTTCTAGAAGACTGAAGCCACACAAACCGACAGACAAACATATGCACATGAGTGTGGACACGCGCGCGCGCACACACACACACACACACACACACACACACACTACTGTGTGTTTGTTCCTGCCAGAAACCAGCCTGTGAGATTGTTGTGGATTCCAGAGGAGGGGGGGCGGGACTAAGATAGCAGATTGTTGAGACTCTAATTACATATCTTTGAGGTGAAAATTTAGTAAAACCACAGACTTGGAACAACATAAAAGTGCATAAAACAGCCTCATCCGTTCATTATGCAAAGGAATTGCTCATTTACAGAGTTTGGGTTACAGTAGAGAGCTTATCAAGCAAAAGATGGAGCTTTATGGAATTCGGTAAGCACCAGCACGTTCTCATCAGGAAAAGCACACCTGTTGGGTAGAGCCTAAACAATGCAGGTGGCAGGTGCTCCACCGCTGAGAGGTGGCCCCACAGTGCCACCTTACCTCTGGAGGGATGAGCAAGATCAAGGGCCAAGAGAAGCTAGCTGGGAAAACAATTGCCCATGGACACTTCTCTCTGAGTCCATAGAGAGAAGGGTCCACTGGGGAGCCACTTATTATAAAACTACATAATATAAATATTGTCATATTGGGACAAAGGACTTAATATATGTGCTGCTAAGGACTAGCACAACAAAGCACTTAGAAAAGGGAGATGATAGAAGTCATTGGCTTATGCACTAATAGAGCCATCTATTTGTGATTCAAGGAACCCCTGAAACTGGATCCCCCCACTTAAAAAATCTTGATTCTAACTCACCTTCATTTTTCTGCATTTTATTATCTACTTGCCTTTTTTTTTTTTTTTTTTTTTACATTAAATTTGCTTTGGGAGCCTAGCCGGCATGGCTCACTGATTGAGCATTGACCTATAAATCAGGAGGTCACAGTTCCATTCCCAATCAGGGGACATGCCCAGGTTGTGGGCTTGATCCCTAATGGGTATGTAGAAGGTTGCAGATCAATTATTCTCTCCCTTCCTCTCTGAAATCAATAAAAAGATTTCAAATGTGACAAAAATCACAGGTCAGAATGGTGAGCTAATTTACCCAATGTCACAAGAGTTGTTTTGGGGAATGATTAAGTCTGAAAAGAGCATGTCTCAAAGTGTGTTTTGTGAAGTATCAGTTTACAAGGAAAAATATTTGGCAGTTAAATTAAATATGTAAATTTGGGAAATTTCAAATTAAATTCACATCTCATAACATGGCCTTTGGATTGTATTGTGAACATTAAAATTGATGTGTTAAAAGCTCTGCAAAGTTTGTAATAAATAAATTTAAATTTAAATTTGTTTAAGTTGGTATTTCTAAAATTGAAGTAATTAAGAATTCTGGGTGGGTTTTTTGGGGGAGGGGTAGGTATGTTTTTATTTACAAAACACCAATTATCACCCTGAAGAACAAGTGGATTATGAAACAAGCTTGGCTGGTTTTTCAGTTTCCGTAAATTGGATGTAAATTTGAATTGTTTTTTTAATTTTTATTAATTTTTTATACATATCTCCCCATTGCCCCCCCTCCCTCCCAGGCATACCCCAACCCCCCAGTGTCTGTGATCATTGGTTATGCTTATATGCATGCATACAAGTCCTTTGATTGATCACTTATCTACCTCACCTAACTTTTATCTTTCTGCTGTAATTTCACAGTCAGTTTGATGCTTTATGATTTTTGTCCCCCTGAGAATTATCAGTCTACTCCTTTTCTGTGCTCCTGATTCTATTATATTCACCAGTTTATTCTGTTGATCAAATTTTTAATTCACTTAATTTTTAGATTCACTTGTTGACAGATATTTATTTGTTGTTCATAATTTTTTGTCTTTTACCTTTTTCTTCTTCCTCTTCTAAAAGAGTACCTTTCAGCATTTCATATAATACTGGTTTGGAGTTGATGAACTCCTTTAGCTTTTTCTTCTCTGTGAAGCTCTTTATCTGCCCTTCAATTCTGAATGATAGCTTTGCTGGATAGATTATTCTTGGTTGTAGGTTCTTGCTGTTCATCACGTTGAATATTTTTTGCCACTCCCGTCTGGCCTGCATCGTTTCTGTTGAGAAATCAGCTGACAGTCGGATGGGTGCTCCCTTGTAGGTAACGAACTGTTTTTCTCTTGCTGCTTTTAATATTCTCTCTTTGTCTTTTGCTCTTGGTATTTTAATTATGATGTGTCTTGGTGTGGTCCTCTTTGGATTCCTTTTATGTGGGGTTCTGTGTGCTTCCTGGACTTGTAAGTCCATTTCTTTTACCAGATGTGGGAAGTTTTCAGTCATTATTTCTTTAAATAGGTTTTCAATATCTTGCTCTCTCTCTTCTTCTGGCACCCCCACAATTCTGATGTTGGTACGCTTGAAGCTGTCCCAGAGGCTCCTTACATTATCTTCACATTTTTGGATTCTTTTCTCTTCTTGCTTTTCCAGTTGAGTGTTTTCTGCTTCTTTATATTTCAAATTTTTGACTTGATCCTTGCCTTTCTCTAGTCTGCTGTTAGAACTCTGTATAATATTTTTTATTTCAGTCAGTGTATGTTTAATTTCTATTTGGTCCTTTATCATCTTTAGTTGGACCTTTTTCATCTCCTCTTGGGTCTCACTAAATTTATCCATCTTTTCTAGCATATTCTTGAAAAACCTTATAAGTGTGGTTTTGAACTCTACATCCAGTCGTTTTTTTCCCTCCATTTCTTTTGTTTGTGATCCCTTCCCTTGTCTCGGCATTTTCACTATGCCGGGGAAACTTCTGTGTTGAATTCAGCCTTATGATACCAGACGCAAAACCGAAGAAGCCTCTGTTGAGCTTGGGATGGGTGGAGTCTCAGGGCTTAAGGGACCGCCTTGCCTTCCAGTCGGCCCCGCCCTCCATGGCCCCTGAGTCTCACGTGACTGGTAATGGCTGGAGCCGTCCTTGTGCCTCTAACCCCTGCCTTTCCAGCTCCCCTGCGCACCAGGACCACACGAGTCTAGGTCTCTAGGGTTTCGTCCAAAACAGGGGCTTAGTGGAGTCAGAAGTGGCTCAGTTGGGAGGGTCTGTCTCCCGCCCACTCGCGAAAGCCAGCAGCACAATCAGCAGTCTGACCTGTGTGCAGTGCCGTGCGCTCTGCCACCAGGCCTTTGATCTTTTGCGACTCCCCTAAATCTCCGTGCACCTCTCCCTTTTCACAGTCCAAACTCCCCCCGTATGAGTTTCGGCTGGATCTGGGGTTTAGTGTCGTAGGATAAGGGGTTCAATGCCTTTGAGAGTCTCAGTTTCCCTCCCGCCAGAGAAAGCCAGCCAGGTACTCCGGCACCACATGCGCGTCTCCGTACCTCAGCTTTTTGCAGCTCCTCTGAGTCTCCGTGAGCCCCTGTCTTTTCTTCTAGTTGTAGAACTTCCACTCAGCCAGCTTTCCTGTGGTTCTGGATGATGTCCGTTCTGTCTTTTAGTTGTAGTTTTGAAATTGTTGTGTGAGGCAGTAGTGTAGGTGTTTACCTATGCCGCCATCTTGGATTTCTGAAAATTGTTCAGTGATGTTTCAAGACCTATTGCTTGATCCTTTTGTTTGAGTGCAGCCTGGTCAAGTGCTATCCTAACCCTCTTACATAGAGTTATATTACTTAGCCATAAAGAGATTGGATTAGCAGGTTTCTGGGTGGAACAAGGTTCTCTGGGATTTAAAAAGGCCTGTCCTGGTGCCCAGAGAGAAAAAAGGAATCCCAGTGCCCTGGTCAAAGCCACTCTGCTACATCTGGGTACCAAAAGTAAGACAGATTAGAGTATCCTGTGTGTGTTTAAAAATAATAGGGACCCTGGATACAACCCAAAGGCTGTCAACAGGTAAATGGAAAAATAAACTGTGGTATGTCCACCTCCAGGGAATGAACCCTAGAGACTAAAGTGACAAGGTCTAGATTGTATGACAACTAATGACAGAGCTAAGACTGGAGTTCAGGCCTTTTGCTTCATATCCAAGGTAACTCCTAAGGCACCAGTATGTCTCCAATGAGCACCCATTTGGCTCCAAGCTGAGGGTGGGAAAGGGAATGATTTTGTTTCTGGGAGCTTCCTATGCTGGACGAAGCTTATCATAATAATGACCACTAGAGTCTGGGCTTTAGGGGCTTAATCTCAAATACCTGTGACAATAGTCAGCATTCTCAAAGGACTTACTATGGGCCAGCTACTAGTCTTAGCATTTAAACAAGTATTAACTTCTTTAGTCCTCCCAACAAGCAAGGTCTGTCGGAATCACAAAGCCCATTACCTTCCCAAACAAGAGCTGGGAGTGAAAAATGGCACTTTGGGCAACCCCCACTCCCACCGAATGTCTATGAGTAATTTAAGGCTCCAGTGGAATTTGACAAGGCCCACCTAGGCCGGGAATGGGATAACCACAAAGGACAGTTGTCTATCCAAAACCCAGCTGCTAGCCAATTAGCTGGGAACCTCCCAGAGCCGAATCTTTGGATGTACCCACAGATTGAGACAAGGATGGCCAATTAGCCATTCCAGCTCACTGCTGTGGTTTCTGGCCAGAAGAGCCAGCAGATGTGTGTCGGCAGCTGTGCCGGTCAGGGTGCAGATGTGGGACAAGTCTCTCTAGCATGCTGCTATTACAAGACAAGGAGGGACAGAGAGGAAAGGAGCCATCTGTGTGAACGGCTCAAATTTTAAGAACTCTGGTAGGATCCCAGTAGCCCTGGCTCACCACTCATTACAGGCTGGAGGTCTGTGGGCGGTAATTAACCATCATCCAACAGCATCAATTAAAGCCAAGGAAAGGTCCCGGTGGGACACACTGACTCAGAGAGAGGGGGTGGGGGTGTGCAGAAGGAGGGGATGGCCATCTCTTCTTGGCCTGTGGAGACAGAAAGTGCTAGGGATGCCACGGGGGGATAAAAGGGGAACTGGAATTTCCTTTGCCTCTGCCGCTCCCTTGGTAATGATAGTTCTTACTCGGGGAAAGGCAGATGGGAGGATTTAGGCTCTGGTGAGGATGTATTAGAGGTCACCCCCTGGGTTGCTGGAGCAGGTATTTAGAGGAGTGCGAGCAGTCTGCTGCTTGTGTGGACTTGGCTCGTGCAGAGAACAGCAGGGCTCCTTGCGTTTGTTAGGAGACTAAGTAGGCAGCAAAGAGCACAGGTCAGGGGCCTGGCGGCCTGAGGCCCCAGAACGCTCTGCCACTGCTTTACTACATGCCTGGATGAACCCCTACCCCTATTGTGTCTGAGAGCCCTCATTTCTCAAGAAGGATGGCACTACATGTCTGTCCTTCTCCGTAGGCTATTGTGAGACTTAGATAGAACAAGATACACTGAAGCATTCTGAAAAGGGCTATTTCTTTTTTTTTTTTTAAGTGAGAGTATGGTTTTTACTATATTTTATTGACTTTAGAGAGAAAGGGAAAGGGAGAGAGCTGGAAACATCAATAATATGGGAGAATCATTGGTCGGCTGCCTCCTGCACGCCCCACACTGGAAATGGAGCCCGCAATCCGGGCATGTGCTCTGACCGGGAAATGAACTGGTGACCTCTTGACTCATAGGTTGATGCTCAACTACTACCACACCAGCTGGGCTGAAAAGTGCTATTTTGGTAGTAAGGACAGAAAGTGCTGATGACTAAGAGCCAAGAGGAGCCACTCAACCATTAAGCATCTACAACTGGGAAAGTCGTCATAAAACTCTAATAGTGCCCTCAGCCCTGAGTCACGAAGTGATGGTCCCATAGCCCCATAAAAATGCCCGAGAAAGCAATAATGTTTGCTCATGGCCTCAGGAGCTTCTGGCCCCTCAAGGTCTATGTGTGGGCCTCCCCCAGATCCCTAGGCCCCCGGTGGAAGGTTCCTGCCCCAGGAACAGGAGCTTGGCAGCAGCAGCCAGATCTTGGCAACAAACCTGGACAGCAAACGCCTCCATGTAAATGCGAACCATGCCAGGCAGACAGAAAGTGAGGAAGTCTATTACTTCTTATACTTAGTGGGACCCTATGAAAGTCCTAGAGCACATGGTCAGTTTCTCAAGCAGTACTGAAGGGTAACCTGTAGCCCTTCCCTGAACATCTGCGCTGTGCCTCTCCAGGTTACCCTTCCATATGTTCCCAGCTACTCTGATGTCTTTCAGAAAGTCATCAGAATTTCTGGCACAGAGAGCCACCTCTGCTGTGCTCAGCGCAGCCAAGGACTGATTTCCTTTTTATAACTTTGCTGCCACTTCAGTGGGGTTTGAGAAGCAGGGGAGGAAAACATGTGAACTCAGGCTTGAGCCAGAACCTCCTCCTTGTTTGAGATTATGTAATCCTCCACCAGCACACCCCCCTCCCCCACTTCACCCTCCTTGTCCCTCTGCAGCCCCTGAGTGCCAGCATCCAATCACAGCTCCCTCCCCGCCACCCTGAGCTAGGGCGAAGCAGGGGCGTGGCAGCAGCAGCCAGGTCTTGGTTGATTCTCCTTGAGCAGGAATGGCTCAACTCCACGGGGGACCACTCCCAGCAGTAAGCACGTCCCCTGTGGCTGAGGTGACTGGTTGACTAGTGCCCTGACCTGGCAGACTGTATAGTCTCTGGTCTTTGGATGGGTGCTCATTTCATGCCCAGAGTTATGGGCTTGCACCCTAGAGGCAGCCAGCTCAAGGTCCAAAAAGCAGGCCCCGGAGGGGCTCACTGGCTGTGTGACATTGAACAAATTGCCTAACCTTTCTGTGCCTCAGCATCATCCACTGTAAAATAGTGGCTTAATATGAAGTGCTTAGAACAACGTCTAGTGAGGGTAGTAAGCACCAATAAACACCAAAGCAGAACTAATAGGATGTGTGTGTGTGTGTGTGTGTGTGTGTGTGTGAGAGAGAGAGAGAGAGAGAGAGAGAGAGAGAGAGAGAGAGAGAGAGAAGGAATTGGTTCACGTGGTTGTGAGAGCTGCAAATCTGAATGCTACAGAAACTTGGGCGTGGGTGAGGGCTGAGGGAAAGTTTGCTCAGCTGTCTATCTTGTGCCTCACCTCCTCCTCCCTTCCCATGTCACCTCTTCTGCCCCCAGGCCACACATTCTAGAGCTGGGCAGTGTGTTGGCCACAGGTGTGGTGCTGCCCGTTTCACACAGAGCAATCCCTCAGCCCTTGCCCATCGCTCGTGCCCTCCTTAGTGTCAGGTAACATCACACACTCACATTCAGATCTGTATGTTGGATAGAATTGTTTTTTGAATATGAGAGGGAGAGACTGGATAGTGGGAGGTGGGAGACGTTGGCATCATATCTCCTGTGTTTGCATCCTGGTTTGCTCCCTAATAGCTCAGAACCTAAGGCAAGACACTTAACTTCTCTGGGCCTTAGTTTTCTCATCTGTAAAATGGTGCCATTAACAGTACCTGTCTCAGAAAATTGTTATAAAGAATGTCTGAGATAATCTGCATTCTTTTATACTGGCTGTTTTATCTAATTCAACTTTTTTAAAATTTACACACACACACGAACGCACACGAGAGCGGTGACTTACCCAGGGTTGGAAAGCTAACTGCAGCGTGGGGATTAATCCACCTCCCCTTGTTCACAGAACCTCCCTCTGCAGAGCATGAATGGCCTTAAGCACACTGTGAAATGCCAGTGTTCCCAGGAGGCCTACTCCAAGTTGCTATCACCTTAATGTTAGTGATGTGAACTGGTTTGCCACCTTTTTTAAAATTGAGCCCCTGTTTGTAAGGAATGCAGATTGGTGTCGGGGAGGGACAGGCTTCATGACTGGGATTCTGGCAGCCCCCATCTCAGAAACAAAGGTATTCCCTGTCCCAATATCAGGAGCAAAGCTGAGGTTCAGGTCTGAGGATCAGACCGTATAGTGGACGGTACTGCTCCCAACCCCCTGCGTCTGTGTTCTCACTCCCTGGGGAAGGAGATTAGGTAGAGCTCCTGATCTCAGACTGGCTCTGCCAGGGGTCTGGGTAACCAGGCAGTGAGAGAAGGAGACACCACTGCAAAGGCCCTAGCAGTTGCCCAGGTAAGACAAGCCATGGATTGTCATTCATTCATTCATTCATTCATTCTCTCACTCAGCACAGATGGTGAGTGAGCCCCTACTTTGTGTCAGAGGTAAATGCCAGTCTCAAACCTCAGCCAATGGCTGCTCTGATGCTCCTTTACCCCCGGCAGCCTCACAGGCCCCTGATGGCCAGAGGGACGTTTAACCCAGGCCTTGAGCACCCAGAACCAGTACAGTCAAGCAAACAACAGAGATGGAGCCAGAAAACTGACAACTATGCAGTGCCTTTCTTCAAGGAAGGGGGGCCAGGGCTAACTATGTGATCCCTCCCCTTCCCTGCTTCTTAGAGAGACTATAAACAGAATAGGTTGTTGTTCTTCTTACTTAAACCCTCTAAGTTTAGACCTGCATTTCTGAGCAACTTATCTAGAAAACTGTGGACTAAAGACAACACAAGAAGGAAAAGACAGAGGATGCCATCTTTTGATTATTCATCTCACATTTTCAAGGGCCTACCTCATACATGTCAGAATAGCTATCATCAACAAATCAACAAACAACACGTGTTAGCGAGAGAAAGGAACCCTCGTGCACTACTGGTGGGAATGAAGACAGGTGCAGCCACTGTGGAAAACAATATGAAGTTTCCTCAAAAAAAAAAAAATGGAACTCCCATTTGATCCAGTGATCCCACTTCTAGGAATATATCCTAAGAAATCAGAAACACCAATCAGAAAGAATTTATGCACCCCTATGTTCATAGCAGCACAATTTACAATAGCTAAGATTTGGAAACAGCCCAAGCGCCCATCAGCAGATGAATGGATAAAAAAGCTGTGACATATTTACACAATGGAATACTACAGAGCTGTAAAGAAGAAGAAGAAGAAGAAGAAGAAGAAGAAGAAGAAGAAGAAGAA
>JAAGEH010000101.1:7674768-7865973 GCA_011751065.1 Lasiurus cinereus
GAAGAAGAAGAAGAAGAAGAAGAAGAAGAAGAAGAAGAAGAAGAAGAGGAGGAGGAGGAAGAAGAAGAACTCTTACCATTTGCAACAGCATGGATGGGCCTGGAGAATATTATGCTAAGCAAAATAAGCCAGTCAGAGAAAAATAAGTATCACATGATCTCACTCATATGTGGAATCTAATGAACAAAATAAACAAAATAGATCCAGAGATATATAAGCATGGAACATACTTTTGAACTTCAGAGGGAAGGCAGAAGAGGGTGGGTGGGTGGGAAGAGATCAACCAAAGAACTTGTATGCATATATGCATAACCCATGGACATAGACAACAGGTGAAGGCCTGGGTGTAGGGGGTCGGGGGCAAGGGTGGGCTAGAAGAGGTCAATGTAATAAAGATTTCCTTTTTTTAAGCAATATTTTATTTATGCCTCATGAACTCTGTGAAGGCTGGAGATGACAAGGATATGTTTATCACCCATGGCTGATCCAAGGGCCAGAGCTAGGGTTCGATGCCTGCCCTGTGACCCAGAGCCCAGACTGCCAGGTACAGCTCCCGTGTCTCTCCAGGACTAGCCAACAGCCTTCCCCCACCCTCAGCCCCAAGCACTGGCTCCCAGCCCCTCTCCTCAGATGTGTTGCAAGTCTCCATCAAGAAGTCCTACCCTTCAGCAGAGGTTCCCACCCATCTATTAGTGGTACCAATCCATCCAGTATCCCCACCAAATAGTCTCTCTGTTCAAGAAATTCACCAAACTAAAAAGCCACCATGAATTCCGTGATGCTTTGAAATGAATACATATTTTGATCATCACAACAGCATGTACGTTTGAAAAACAGTGTCACGGGGAAACATGATGTATTCACTCTGACGAAAGCACGGCCTGTGCCCATGAATTAGAGAAGCCGGGAAATGATTCACCTTGAAGTTGCCAGGATTGGGCCTGGCTGAGAACACTGCTTCCCATCCCACAATCTCTCCCACCTGCTGAACCTGCAGAGGGATCTTGGAAGGTAATGTTGGTTTTCTTTTTTTCCCTGGTTTACTACAAGTTGGAATTCTACCCCCAGCACCGGCAGTGTTGTCCAACCTTAACCTCCCAAGGCTGTGAGCAAATAACATAACAGCACATTTACCTGCATTCCCTCATTTAATCTTCAGATCAGCCCCAGGGTGGGGCGGGAGGGTGGTATATGACTGTCATTGTCCTTAAAACATGGAGGCTCAAGGCTTAAACAGCTTGCTTAATAGGTTGCTGAGCTAGTGAGAAAGCAAGATTCAAACCCAGGTTCAATTTGTTCTCTACCCCACAGCCTCCCTTGCCTGCCTGGCCTCCTCCTTGCCTATAGCCACCTCCCTGACAGCCCTGGAATGGGAGTCTCCTGAAAGCGCAGGACAGGTGCCTGGTTGGGGTGCACAGGCAGAAGGCCCCCGTGCCTGTCTTCCTGTCCACACGGCCTTGTTCTCCAGCCCATTTGGTTTCTAAGGCACCACGCCAGCGTGAAGTGACAACCCTGTTGGCAATGGGGACTGTTTCTGCTCTCCACTCCCTGTTCTGAGGGAAAGACAGTCTTGGAAGCAAAGGCTCAGGGGAGCAACCTCAGGAGGGGAGTAGCTGCAAAGGGCAGCATGGGCAGCTCAGCCAGAGGCTTCTCTGGACCATAAGCTTTGGATCACTCCCTAAAGCCTGGGCCCAGACACAGGCCAAGGGGACTGCTTCCTTTGCTCTCTCTGGGATCCCAAGCCAGCTGGCTTCTAAGGACTCCTCTCCACCCCACCCCACCCAACAAAGACTTCAGCAGCAGACTGGCTGCCACACTCCGGTGGTAATCTTGAGTGCTCTCCAGGCACCCCAGGTTAATTGCCAAACAGCTGCCTCACAAAGAGGTGTCTCTTTCTTCCCCCACCCCACCCCCCATATGACTAAGGTGGAAATGGAGTTTACACCTCGAAGCTGTAGCCCATCTGGTCCTTCTCCTCCCCCTGCCCCCCAACCCACCTCCTGCCACCTTCTATACTAAACAGTATCTCAGGCAGGATGGCTGGGCAGAGGCCTCTAGAGACCCCTCCCCAGATTATCAGGAGTGAGAACCCTGCCTCATTCAAAGGCTGACAGGGCCATCTGTGCCTGAGCTCCAGGAATAAGGGAGGCTGTACCTCTGCCTCCAGGGGCCTCCAAGCTGTGAGGAAACTCTGCCAAGCACTAACCCCACACACACCTCCTTCAAAGCACACCACCCTTCTCACACCAAATACCACCAGCAATTCTGCCCAACCCCCTGCCTGAACCTGAGAGCATGCCAAGCCAATCTGGTTTCCTGCAATCCAGACTGGGAAAGCAAATGAATTAGCACAGGAAGGAGGTTTTTGGCTGCTGATTGGACAGCTGCTGGTACATCCAGACAATTCAGGCTGGTGACACAGGAGGGATAAAAAGGAAGGGTAAGGACCAGAAACTAGGAGTAAACCTCCCCTCTCCCCCTGGGACAAAGGGGTGTCCTCTGATACTGTGGAGCAGAGAAGAGGAATGCCACAATATCACTGACAGCTTCACCTTCCATAAAACTCCAGGGTAAAAACAGATCATAGAGAGAGTGAGAACCCTTTAGTGCAAGCCTTTCATGGATCACCATTCAAGGGCTCCCTATCTATATGGAGAGGGAGCACCCCTAAGGGCCCTCCCTCTGTCCTGCAGCAAATGAGATTGGAATCCCATGGTGGGAAGAGCTCGTGAGAAAAACCGTGGGGTCCAGGCCTCAGTGCTGACACTTACCAGCTGGGCAGCATGATGTAGACCTTCTCCCCTTCGATCTCCTGACTCCATTGGTAAATACGTGCAAGAAGACCATCTTCAGCTTCATTGTGAAGAGTATGAAGTATCTGGGTGTTTTGTTTTGTTTTTAATTATTTTTATTTATTTACTTTTTTATCCATGAGCAGAGAATTTTATTTTTATTTTATTTTTTCAATCTCTATGGCTGAGAGTATTACAGCTATCCCACCCCACACCAGGCTTTCACCACCCTATTGCCTATGTCCGTGGGCAATGTGTATGTGCGTATAAGTTTCTTGATTAATCTCTTCTCATTCTCTCCTCCGCACCCCTCCTCTGAGATTCCTCAGTCTGTGCCATGCGTCCATGCCACTGGTTCTATTCCATTCACCAGTTTATTTTGTTCATTAGACTCCACATATAAGTGAGATCATGCACTATTTGTCTTTCTCTGATTGACTTATCCCACTTTGTACAAAATCCCTAATGTCTCTCCTGCATAGTATTCCGTTATGTAAATGAGATATGTTTTAAAAATACTGCTTTGACCGCTGTTAGTTGGACCTGTCCTTTACACAAGGCTTATGATTGGAGGGCTGTCAAGAGTTTTCTATTATCCTACAGACACGCACTTGCTATCCCAAACTCAGAGGAAAGCCTGTATGAAGGTAAATGATGCCAATTCTTTGAGATTGGGGCCATCCCCAGATGTAAACTTGCTTCCCTGGCTCTCTTTATGGATGGATAATATGCCCATCCTTGCCTTGGTGCCCTCACTCTCCTTCCCACCTGCTCAAATGGACCTATCTCTGTAGTGAAGACTGCCTCCTGGTACACTCTAACCCTTATTGACATTCCCCTTCTCTCTAACCTCTCACTGGAATTCAGCATCTCATTTTTTTAATCTTGTCTTCTAATAAGATTGTAAGCTCCAAGCTTAGCAAGTTTAACTCAGTGAATAGAGTCGTCGGTCCTTGAACTGAAGATCGAGAGTTCGATTCTGGTCAAGCGCACATACCCCAGTCAGGGTGAGGTGCAGGAGGCAACCAACCAATGTGTCTCACATCAATGTTTCTATCTCTTTCTCTCCCCTCCCTTCGCTCTCCCTAAAAAAAAATCAATGAAAAATATATCCTCAGCCGAGGCTTAACAACAACGATGAAAATTGTAAGTTCCTAAAGGGCAGAAGAAATCACATCTTGTTAACTTTTTGTATTGATTTTGGAGAGTAAGGGAGAAGGCAAGATATATAAATAGCAAAAATGAGAGAAAATCATTGATTGGCTGCCTCTTGCACACCCTTTCTGAGGATTGAGCCTGCAACCCGTGCATATGCCCTGATCAGGAATCAAACCATATCCTCACTGAGCCACACCAGCAGGGCATGTATTGCTAATTTTTAAAATATCCTTTGTGGTGGTCTAATGCAAAGTCAAATATGTGTATTAACCAAGGGGGAGGGGCCTCAGTTTGCATAAGACCTAACTTTTTTAGTCCAGATTATTCTATATACAGTATAGGCAAAAAAAGAAGCTATAGCTCCAAGGAGGTGGCTATGAAAGAGAGCTTATCCACTTGCTTAATGATCTGAGGCTCCCTATGCTTGTTCATTAATTTCTTCATTCATTAAGAAGAGACAGTACCTATATCTGCCACATATAATTCATTTCTGGGGGACTCTAGACAGAGACGAGCAAAGGCCTGGGAGACTCCACCAGACCTTGAGCCAGCAAATGTGGTGGCGTTATTTACATCAATAAAAATGCTGGCTGCTTTTCGTGCAGTAGTGATTCGAAGAGCTTTACCTGTATTTACCCATATAAACCTTACAACAGCCTTTGAAATAGGGGCTGTCACTATCCCCACTTTGTAGATAATGAAATGGAGGCACACAGATGCTGAGTCACTCGCCCAAGGTCTCAGGCTAGAAACCTACACAGTAGAATGGAAGCCAGGCTGTCTGGCTCAGAGCCCAGGCACTGAAGCATCCACTGCCCAGCACCTCAGGTTAGTCTCAGGGCACTGAGGTGGAGGCACGCAGGGAAGGGCATAATGCCACTGAGAGACTTCAGAGCCCTGGCGACTGGAGCAACTGAAGAGTCAGAGATTCCCCCTCTGGCTGCTGTGAGCCCCTACCTTCAAGAACATCCTGAGCCACTCCTGTGGGCTGCCACTTGGAGCTCAGCTAACACAGGGCTTCTGAGAAGCAGCTGGCATTCCTGTCTGCCTAAGATTAGGCAAGCTCCAAACACAGGCATCTCTGCTCCCAAACCTGTCCTTTCCATTTCTGTGCAATTCTGCTCTGATCTTGTAAAAACCCAAAGATTCCCTCACTGTTAGATCACCTAGTGACAAACACACTAGTCTGGGTCCTCTGTGCTGTGGGAGTTTGGTAGCAATGCAAAGGAAGAAGCCCCCAGAGGATGGGAATGATAATTAGAAGATGCTGAAGAAGAGTGGGTCCTCATAGTATTGGTTTTGAGAAAACGGGGCTTACAAGCAAGGGGTCCACCACTCCTTGGGCAGATAGGGAGCCATGAGTGGGTATCCTTAAAGAGAGGAATGAGAGAATCTCAGAGCTTCAAAGCTATGTGCCCATAGTGATCGCTGACATTGCCCAAATAGGCATTCGGAGCAAGAGTTCCTAGAGGAACCCTCACCAGTCACTTCGATGGTCACCTGTGGAAACCCAGCACTTCCTTCATGTTGCCAAAGCCAGCACAGGCCCAGAGGGAGCATGAATCAAGCCAGCTTCACTCCTGATGGCATGAGATTAGCAGACCAGCTGATGGTGTGACAGAGCAGGGAAGTGGGGTGACCTATGGAGGACTTCAGTGGAAACGGAAGGATTGGGGACACATTCTCTCCACGCCAGCACTCTCTTATGAGGTCTACAATCTCAGGTACAGCTCCCGATGAAAATCACCGAAATGCAGGGGGAAGGAGGAGGATAGATTGTAGTGGATAATGTTTACTCTGGTGCACCAAGTGGGTTGTTTTCCACCGCCTATCAGGATGTAGCCCTGCCCCCCACTCTGACTTCCCCCTACCGCTCTCACCTGGCTCCTTTTGTTTCAGACTCACCAGCCTTCTTCTTACTCCTCGAACACATCAAGCATGCCTCAGGGCCCTGCCATTGCTGTTTTGTCTGTGTACAAGAGTCTTCTCCCAGATATCCAAAGAACTCTCTCTTCCTTTCATTTCTGCTCAAACATTACTTTTTCAGATAGTGACCTGACCTCCCCATATACAATTCACTCTCCCCTCCCAGTAGCATTCTCATATACCCTTAGAGCTGCTTCATTTTTTCTAGATACTCATCACCACCCAAGTGTGTGTGTGTGTGTGTGTGTGTGAGAGAGAGAGAGAGAGAGAGAGAGAGAGAGAGAGATATCCATGGGCCTACGAGAACATAGACTCCATGAGTACAAACTAGGTTTTGCTTGTTCCTAGAACAGTGCCTGACACACAACAGCACTCAGAATACTTACAGAATCAAATTGAATTCTCCCCCCTTCATCTCCCAATAATTTTCTTCTGAATCAGGCCAATGGGGTTTCCCTTTTTGCTGTTCCTGTTCTTAGTTTTCTGGACCCATAAATAAAATATGAAACGTGCTGGTTCTCATAGTCACAGGGTGATCACAACCCTGGAGACATGGCTTCACCTCTGTTCCTGCACCCCAGGGTGACTCCCCCACATCACACACTTTCCCTGCTCATTCTCATGCCTGCCCCACCCACCCCATCTTGTGCAGTGTTCCCCATCAAGTAAGAACTTCCTTTTGCCGAAACTGGTTTGGCTCAGTGGATAGAGCGTCAGCCTGGGGACTGAAAAGTCCCAGGTTTGATTCTGGTCAAGGGCATGTACCTTGGTTGCGGGCACATCCCCAGTAGGGGGTGTGCAGGAGGCAGCTGATTGATGTGTCTGTCTCAGTGATGTTTCTAACTCTCTATCCCTCTCCCTTTCTCTCTGTAAAAAATCAATAAAATATATTTAAAAATAACTTCATTTTGCTCAACTAAATCCCAGTCAAACTACATCCTCTTTGACATTTTTCTTTCTGTTCATGGATTCTCCATTTTCCGAGCCCAGGTGTCTTCCACATCATTTAGCACTGAACATCTAAAATGTGCTCATCTCATTGTCCTAATCAGACTGTAGCTCTTCGGGGACAGGCAGCATGCCTCCCACATCTTCTGTCTCCTCCTGGAAAAACACTATGCAGGGAGACAGTGCTTTCTCTTTCTTGCTGATGTGGCTCCTGCTACCTCCATGCAGGTGTGGCTTAGATCACTGGGTGAGCTCAGGAAAAGCCTGGGGAAGAGAAAGTATAAGACAGACCTGTGCCCATTTAGTCACTTAGCATTCATTAAGGGCCCAGCTCGGTGCTAGCCAGTCAGAAGTCAAGTTCTGGAATCATAGAACATCAAGCTGGAAGGAACCTTGGAAGGCATCTGGTTCAAGTGCTGGGTCAATTAAGGTACTTACTAGTAGATGCAAGTGATAGCAACTGACATGGGCTTCCCAAGGCAAAAAAGGAATATATTAAAAGGATAGTAGGGGAGTTGGGGAATGGGGCCTAGAGCTCTGCTTCCTGGAGCAAAGCCCAGCATCATGGTCAGGGCAGTACTATTGCCACTCTCAGGGGCACTGGACTTCATGGCTTGCACTTCCTATTTATGATGCTCCCAGGAGGAGCCTTCATTGTCCTTGCTTTTTTTGACTCAGATTCTGACTCAGATTCTGATTGGGAGAGTCTATGTCACCAGTCTCCACTCCAGCTAAAAAGGAGGGCAGCAAACAGTGGCCCGATGCATGAAATTTGTGCATAGGTAGGGTTCCTAGGCCTGGCCAGTGATCAGGTTCACTGCCTCCTCCTTCCCTGCATCTGCCACCACCCACCTCCAGTTCCCTGTCCCAGCCCAGGACCCAGCCAGGGAAGGGGAGGGACTGGGAGGTTGGCCAGCAGGACCTATCTGCAATTGGGATTCTGGTCGTTCCAGTTGTTCTATTGTAATGATCACTTGGGCTTTTATATATATAGATAGATTCTTTGGTGAGATATGGGCTCTGCTTCTGACCAAAAATTTTTAGATGAGGGATTCACCAAATGGAGGAAGGGATTCAAGGACAAATGTCCATCTACCCCTTATACTACAGCAGAGGCAATAGTGATCCAGAGATGGAGTGAATGACCTAGGTCACATCCTAGGACAGCAGTCCAGGTCTCCTGACTCCATGTCTTATATTCCTTCCACTCACCAAAGTGTAAAAGAAGCAACTAGTGTGAAAATTAATCAAGGAAACCTCAACTAAAATTGGAGTTGGAAAGACCTGTAGAGGGAGTTCTCATGCCCTGCCACTCATCAGTTACCCAAACAGGAAGAGGTCAATTGCAGACCCCAGTAGTTGGAGATGTACCTTGTACCTTGCACTTCCAAACAGGAAATACAACTACTTTACTACCCCAACAGGAGGAAGATTTTCATCCTGCCCAGCAACAATCCCAGCCAACTGAAACACCACAGCTTGGCCAATAAGAAGCTGTAGTCATATGAACTCTTACTTTCCTCCCATGAAAACTTCATTTTTGTCTTGCAGTGGCTTCCTTGTCTAACCCTTCTTTCTATAAAGCCTGGGAGTATTTATTTGCTTGCTAGATAAGATGCTGCCTGATTCATGAATCATTTAATAAAGCCAATTATATCTTCAAATTAAATTGACTCGGTTAGATTTTGGTTATTAACACTAGTTAAAAAGTTAGAGGCAAAGCAGGACAAACCATAGGGAGCAAATGGTCAATGATTTGTGTCCCTGGCAGCTATTTCAGGTAATTACTATTTCTTACATTTGATCACCACTGTTTTTCAACATTTATTTCTCACAGTAGACATTACCTCCTCTAGGGCAGCTCTCCTGAATCACCACACCTCTTGGTTCCCTGAATTAACTTGGCAGCAGTTGTTACTATTTATGTTGCAATATCAAGGTATGTGTCTGCTTCCTCACCAGGCTGAGAGCAAACTGAAGTGCAGTACTCACCCAGGATGTATTATGGAGCGAGGGACCATCATGAATGTGCACTGGGAGCACTGCAGGCAGTCACATTAATGACAATCTTCTGTCCCTATAACATTGACACCATCCCTGCCTGGGTCAATACTATTCCTGTCTTTTACCGCATGTTTCCAGGATGCCTGAAATCACTATCTCGAAGCATTCTTGTAATAGATCCCAGTGACAGCACAAAGCACAAACACCAGAGGCTGGCACTTGAGGTGGCCTCCTAAAGTCATGGCCAGGTTTCTTCCTGGTGGGAGGTAGAAAACAAATGGCAGAGTTGGCAAAGCAGCTGTGTGAGGCCAGGAGGCAGAAGTCTAAGATGAGCAGCCCCTGACAGGACAGAAAGGGCAGGCAGGTGCCTGGTGGAATGAATCTCTCTGGGTTTCTAGGCTCTTGGAAATAAATGTAGAGATGCTGAATCAACAAGAACGATGTCACAGGGATGAGGTCAGAGCTCCCTGGAGGGACACATGGCCATCCCTTCACCTTGGAATGAAAATGCTTTCATATCTGTTTGGAAATCTTTTCAAGTTCACTGTAGCACTCCCTACTCTTCATTTTAAGTTTGCCCAACCTCTGCACTGACCCACACATGAAATTCATATTGCCGTCTCTGGGGCTATCTCCAGGGCTATTGTGCATCTCAGAAAGTCCTTCCTTAGGGCTACCCTTTAAATTCCCTGCTCAAGTGCTATCTCCTCCAGAAGCTTCTCTGGCCATACCTAGGTCTTTTCTGACGTGTCAGGGCAATAATTGCTTCTACCCATGGCTTTTACACTTTTTCCTTGTTGTAATCTATACCATACTATGTTCTGAATACAAAACTAGATTATAAGTGTTTTAATAGCTAAACATGTCAGAAGTTTCCTTTTTCTCCATAACATTTTGCATAATACTGTGCACAATAATTATGTACATCAACAATTTTAAACAATAAGTATTATCACCAGAGGAAAAGGAGGGCATGGAGAAGTAGAAAAGGGTATAGGGCAGTGATTCTCAACCTTTCTAATGTGGTGACCCTTTAATACAGTTCCTCATGTTGTGGTGACCCCCACCACAAAATTATTTTCGTTGCTACTTCATAACTGTAATTTTGTTACTGTTACAAATCGTAAAATATCTGCGTTTTCCGATGATCTTAGGCTCTACACATATTATGGAAGGAGATTTGACTTGAGGTAGTGAACACACAATACAACATAGAGATGATATATTTGGAATTGGACATTTTTTAATTTAAATAAAAAAACAATAAATATTATGAACAAAACAACCCATTGAAATGATATCATCAAATGCTTTATTCTACATTATTTACTTGGCCTCCATTTTAAGTGATTTATTAATTTTTAGTAACTTCTTTTCTAAATTTAATCTAATTATCGAAGTAATGCATACTGACATATTACATACAAAATAATACGCACACCAGAGGTTGGCTCAACCAAGCTTTCTTGGACATTTCTCCCTGTAATTATGAGGCTGGGAAAGCTAAGACAGTTCACTTCCTATTATTCCTTGGAGTTGAGGAGGGGCAGAAGGCACACATTTGAATTTTGGCCAATAGAACTGAAGTAGTGACCACTTTTCCCTTATTTGTTCTTTCTGCCTGGGATGCACGCATAACTGCTAGAACTTCAGCAGCCAACTTGTGGCTGAGGCAACAAATATGAGGAAGAAGACAAAAGTCTCAAAGATGTTGGTCTTCCCCAGCATTGTCAAGATGCTGAGCCAGGACTAGAATCCATCCATTTTGAGATTTCTAGTTCGTGGAGGGGGAATCTATTTAACTGATGCACTAAAGTTGGCTTTTTGTAATTTATAGGGACCAAGAGCTTCCCTAATTCATAAAACACATACACTGTCAAAAAACAGAGAAAAGCTCAAAAATGAAAAGTCATGTCACCCAACCATTATGTTGTTTGTTGCAGATGACTCCATTTTTTCCTAAATATGGATAAACTACACTCTTCAATAAAAATGAAATCTTTTAATAATATGGTTTTCTAATATTATTGGACATTTTAAAGCCTTGCCATTAAGAAATATTTTATAACATTGTTTTAAGTTGTATATACCATAATTTATTTTATTAACTTCTTTCCATTTGGATATCAGATTCTTTAGAATATATCACTTTTTATAATCATTATTGTAGAAATATCCTTGTTTTTGCATAACTTTATAATGATTTTATTAAGATTTTTTTCTTAGAAATAAAATTTGAAAAGTTTGCATATCTTTAAGGTATATGATAAACTGTGCTAATTTTTCTTCTACAAATTTTATATTTTTTCCATATACACAAATTATAAAACATAAATTTTTAACAAAATATTTATGAGTTCAAGAACATTTAAAGGAAAGTGCATACCTAAAATAACACAAGCCAAATAGCCAACCTTCACAAATATGTCAGAATTAAAAGTGTTTGTGTGGGGATTCAAAAATTTATCCCACCATCACACCACCATCAGAGCCTCTATCTTCATCTCTATTTTAAGAGAAAGACATGGACAAAATCCAAACAATTGAATTCCAGAAATGAAAAACAGTCAAAATGAAGATGAAATATACTCCCTAGGGAATTTTGCATGGGAGGATAGAGGGGTCAAGTATTTGAAGCACATTTTTTTGAAGGATATGGCCAAATTAAGGGAGATAGTAAAGAGAGCAACGTTGTAAAAACAGAAAAACATGAAGAGTAAAATTACTTTCTAGAGTAGATGAGTTAGAGTTTTGAGGAATTGCTGAGCCCTAGAGAATAGGGGAGGAGAGAAGATGTTAATAGGAGAGTCTATGAGCTATACTTATATCACTTGGGGGAGATAGCAATAATAATCTGACCTCTGCTTATATGGTTATTCTTTAGATGTGACATAACTCCATGAATCTTCTAAGTGAGCTAATATTTTTACAAGGGTGATACAAGATATAGTTTACTCATCTTTAGCTTGTTGCCTACTACTGCTGCCCATTCTTTCTACTCTCAATCTGCTTCCTCATGATGGCAGAGACCATCTGAACTCACTCTACAAAGACCTCTAGTATCTTCAGTGTCTTCACCACAGCCTCAGCCCATGCATCAAACAGGGACATGGGTCTGTTAGCCAGTGTCTGATCTCTCTCTTGCATTCCTGACATTGTTAAAATATGACTTCTCTTTTTATTTGTTGAGATCAGCCAAGCTAGAAGTTTATACATTTTATTTATCTGTTTAAAAAATTAATTTTTGTTCTGTTTTGTTGTTTTCTTATGGGGGTTTTTCCCCCTCTATTTTTGCCAATTATCTATTTTATTGATTTCTGCTCTTTATTTTCCCTTCTTGGTATTTTGGGCTTGATTCACTTATTTTTTCTAGTTCTTTATAGTGAAAATGCACTTTATTGAGTTTCTATTGTTATGTCTTCAAGTTCACTAATTTTTTCCAGTCTCCAACTTTTATTAATTCCATCCAATGATTTTTTTCATTTTATATTTTTTTTATTCATAGAAGTTTCATTTGTTTTTTTAAAAATATATTTTTTTCTTTACTCATATGTTCCTTTGAATTTTTGAGCATATTGAATGTTAGTTGTTTTAAAAATCCTGGTCAACAAATGTAATTATTTCTGTCATTTCTGTGGCTATTTCTATTGACTGATGATTTTCCTGATTATGGCTTGTCCGAAACCAAACATTATTCTTACTAAATGGATGTAAACAGGAGGCCAGAAGGCTGGTCAACCTTAACTGCTCTGAAAGGTCAGAGCTAATCACTCACTGTTTAATTGAAACCTTGTTGGCTGAAGCAACCTCTATCTGTTTGTTTCATGTTAATTTCTGTTTTTGTTATTTCCTGCCTAAAGGCTAGGGGTGTGTCCCAAAGCCTTAATAAAAGGGAGAAAAAGGCCAGAGCAAGTGGCAGTCCTTTCCACTAGAGGAAGGCTCCTGCCTGGCCCCCCAATATCGCCAAATTAATGTTTTCTAGTCTCTCATTTCGTTTGCATGCGGCCTCCTTCAGAACCCGAACCCTGAACCAGGAACCCTGAACCACGTGGGACGTGGAAAGAGGTTCCCACAATGGCTCTCGTTTTTCTGCTTCTTCACAGTCTAGTAATTTTTCATGAAATGCTAGAAATGTTTTATATTTTGTGTGCTGAATATTTTTTTAATATATTAGTAGTATTACACTTTTCTGGCAGACAGTTCTTTACCGATATGCCTAATCCTTCCAGAGCTTCTTTTTAATCTTTATTATAGTGGCTTTAGAAAACCCCTCTGGAGATTCCACTGTAAGCCCTATATGTGCTCATGAGGATCCTAAACTCTTGATGATCAGAACTCAAACATCTTCCAGACTGTGTTCAGTTCTGTGTGTTCCTGAATTCTCCTGAGACTGGCCTTGTAGAGTTTCTCCCTAGGCACGTGTACCTTATTTAAGGGGACTGACTACCTTGTAGATTTCTAAAGCTCTTTTCCCATGTAGTGTTCTCATCTTTCGAACACTGTTACAGAAATTCTGACTCCCTTAGCCTTCCCAAATTCTGTTCTCTGCTCCACTCTGAAGAGCTGCTGTTCTATTTGGGATTACCACTGTGTGCTGACATCCAGAAAGTGTCTCCAGGCAGAAAGTTGAAGCAATCTTAGAGCTCACCTTATCTTTTTTCTTTCCCTTGGGACCACAGTCCTTAACTACTTATTGCCCAGTGTACAAAATAAAGATGGGACATACTAATGCCTGATATACAGTATTTTTCCAGTTTTCTACTTCTTTACAGCAGGAAGGTGAGTATAGTCACAATTATTCCAACATGAACTGATGTTGAAATCTTGTATCTGTATTGCAAACTAAGCTACAAAACAAACCTAGGTTTGATCAATAGAGGGCTACAGAACAAGCACCCAGAGATCTCGTGTGGCTCTGGCAACAGGGTTAAAGGGAAGAGATCTCCAAGAAGATAAAGCACAAGGAATAAAATTTAGAACTTCTTTTACTGTCACCCTTTTCACCTGGTGAGATTTTCTTGGGTAAAATTCTAGAATTCCTTTGTAATATTTCATTATCCTAGATCTGAGAAGCACTGAATTCCAACTGCCCAGAAGTAATAGAAGTTATTTCAGGCTTCAAGGGTAGAAATGAGTTCACAATTTATATTTTTATAAATACAAGTTTTATGTTTATATTTAAACTAGAGGCCCAGTACTGGAAATTTGTGCACAGTGAGAAAGTTCCTCAGCCCAGCCCGTACCCTCTCCAATCTGGGGCCCCTCAGGCCTAAACTGGCAGTCAGACATCCCTCTCGCAATCTGAGACCACTGGCTCATAACCACTTGCCTGCCTGCCTGCTTGGTCAACCCTAACCTCTCTATCTGCCAACCTGATCGCCCATACCTTGCCCACCTGCCAGCCGGATCATCCCTAACCCCTCTTCCTGACTGCCTGATTGCCCCTAACTGCCCTCCCCTGCTGGTCTGATCTTACCCCCAACTGCCTCTGCCTTCTTGATTGCCCCTAACTGCCCTCCCCTGCTGGTCTGATCTTACCCCCAACTGCCTCTGCCTTCTTGATTGCCCCTAACTGCCCTCCTTTGCCAGCCTGATCTTAACCCCAACCGCTCTCTTCTGCCAGCTTGATCTCAACCCCAACTGCCCTCCCCTGCCAGCCTGATCACTCGTAACTGCCTCTGCCTCAGCCCCCACCACCATGGTTTTGTCTGGAAGGAAATCAGACATCTGGAAGATGCCCTGGCCTAATTAGTATATTACTCTTTTATTAATATAGACTAGAGGTCCGGTGCACAAAATTCATGCACAGGGGTGAGGGATGTCCTTCAGCCCAATCCCACGAGGATCGGGCCTAAAACAGACAGTCAGACATCTTTCTCACAATCCAGGAGAAAGATTGTTCACCTGCCTGCCTTCCTGATTGCCTCAAACTGCTTCCATCTGCCAGCCTGATCACTCCCTAACCACTCCCCTGCCAGCCTGTTTGCCCCTAACTATCCTCCCCTGCAGGCCTGGTCACCCCCAACTGTCCTCCCCTGCAGGCCTGGTCACCCCTAACTGTCCTCCCCTGCAGGCCTGGTCACCCCTAACTACCCTCCCTTGCAGGCCTGATCCCTCCCAAGTGCCCTCTCCTGCTGATTATCTTGTGATGGCCATCTTGTGTCCACATGGGGGCAGTCATCTTGTGTGTTGGAGTGATGGTCAATCTGCACATTACTCTTTTATTAGATAGGATAGAGTCCTGGTGCACAAGTGGGGGCCAGCTAGTTTGCCCTGAAGGGTGTCCCAGATCAGGGTGGGGGTTCCCTTGGGGCATGAGGCGGCCTGGGTGAGGGGCCTGTGGTGGTTTTCAGGCTGGCCACACCCCTCAGCGACCCAAGCAGAGGCCCTGGTATCTGAGATTTATTTATCTTTTACAATTGAAACTTTGTAGCCTGAAGTAGAGCTAAGCCTTCTTCTCACTCTCTGGTGGCAGCCATTTCTATTGGAATTTATTTATCTTCTATAATTGAAACTTTGTTGCCTTAAGCAGAGGCCTGGGCCAGCCAGGGTGTGTGGAAAGCTTGGCTTCCTCCATGGCCAGAGCAACCCAAGCCTCCTTCCTGCTCTCTCTGTGGTCATAGCCATCTTAGCTGGGTTAATTTGCATATGCACTCCTGATTGGCTGGTGGGCGTGGCTGGTGGGTGTAGCAGAAGTATGGTCAATTTGCATATTGCTCTTTTATTAGATGAGTATGTCTATTTCTAAGAAGATGTGTTCAAAATGTATACTTTTCCTTGTTTGACACAAGTCCTTCTGACTGACCCTTCAAGTTAATGTTAGTTACCTGTTGGAGACCAGTCCTTTCAATTCCCTTCTCTAAGAATCTCACAGGATAAAGGTGATATGTTCAATCTTCATTTCTAAAGTATCCAAGAGAATTCACTGTTTGTGTGGTCCCCTGGGTCTAATTAGACTAGATTAAACCTCAAGAATATATGTCACTGCTATCACCCTAGTTCTTCTCCATCACCTTGCTCCTAGACTATTGCTACCAAATTTCCATAATTTGGCCACAACTTTCTCTTTTGATGTTTTGTTTCAGGATTTTTCTTCACACTGCATTCTAGCAAGACATTAATTTCTGGTTCCTAAGCATTAAAAGTAATTTTCCAGCTTTCTTCTCTCTCTCCACAGTTTCCTCTCTCTGAAATAATTTTCTTATCCGAAATATCTATACTAATAAAAGAGAAATATGCAAATTGACTGTGCTTCCATGATGCCCACCAGCCAATCAGGAGTGCATATGCAAATTAACCCAACAAAGATTGCAGGTTAATTTGCATACACAGACACAGAGCGGCCGGGCAGGGCGGGACACTTGTTATGAGGTGAAGGGCAGGAGGCGAAGAGAGCTATAAGAGCAGTGCTCCAGCCAGAGCAAAGATGGAAGGTGGCAGCCAGAGCAAAGACCTGGGTCCTGGGTGTCAGAGGAAAACCGGTGCCAGCAGCCAGGGGAAGGAATGCCTATTGCACAAATATTCATGCAACAGGCCTCTAGTTTCAATATAAAACATTAGTTCTCTTTAAAAGCCCCACTCTAAAACAATCACATTCATGAAAACTAATATTCTTAGAAGAAATCTCGTTCTCATAGAACTTAATCAGAACCTGATTTGTCACTGTCTACTTTATAACCACTATTATAACCCCCTTGGCCTTAGAATCTATATGTCATTCTATTTTGTGTTTCTTTAATGGACTGAGTTGCACATGAGGGTGCTAAGTTATTAAGAGGATGAACAATTATATGTCTGTATATATCACTTGTTATTCTTGCCAAGTAATTTAAGATGTATTTGTTTGAAACATATGAATTTGCTGTAGGTCAAAAATAGTCAGTCAAATCACAATTCAAGACTGAATTTAATTCAGTCTTTGCCCAGCACATTATAATATGCACTATCTGTAGCAAACTATATTACATTATTAAAATCATTGGCTAGTGCATTAAAAAAGCTGTGGTACCTTTACACAATGGAATACTATGTAACTATAAAAAAGAAGGATCTTTTACCCTTTGTGACAGCATGGATGGACCTGGAGAGTATTATGCTAAGTGAAATAAGTCAGTTAGGGAAAGACAAATATCACATGATGTCACTTATAAGTGGAATCTAAAGAACAAAATAAACTGATGAGCAAAATAGGACCAGAAGTTGGATCATGGAACTGAATGACCTCAATGCAGGAAGGTGCAATGGGAAGGGGACAAGAAGAGATTAACCAAAGAACATATATGCATATATGCATAACCCATGGACACAGACTATAGCATGGGGAAGGCCTGGAGGCAGACTTGGGTGGAGGGGGCAAAAAGGGAGAAAAGGGGAGAATCTGTAATGCTGTCAACAGTAAAATTAAATTAAATTAAAATTTTTAATATATTTTTTATTGATTTTTTTTTACAGAGAGAAAGGGAGAGAGATAGAGAGCCAGAAACACTGATGAGAGAGAAACATCTATCAGCCACCTCCAGCATACTCTCCAATGGAGATGTGCCCACAACCAAGGCACACATCCCCAACCGGAATCGAACCTGGGACCCCCCAGTCCGCAGGCTGACACTCTATCCACTGAGCCAAACTAGTTTCTGCAAATTAAATTAAATTTTAAAGAATCATAAGATACAAATTAATCAGGAGCAATGGATTTTCACTAATTAAATAAAAAATTGTCAAAAATTGCCAAGACTGGTTTGGCTCAGTGGATAGAGCGTCGGCCTGCAGACTGAAAGGTCCCAGGTTCGATTCCAGTCGGGGGCATGTACCTTGCTTGCGGGCACATCTCCAGTGTGGGGTGTGCAGGAGGCGGCTGATCGATGTCTCTCTCTCATCGATGTTTCTGACTTTCTATCCCTCTCCTTTCCTCTCTGTGAAAAATCAATAAAATATATATTTTTTAATTGTCAAAAATAATTGTTGAACTTTCAGTCAAGATGGCAACATAGATTAATGTGGTATTTGCATCTTTTCACAATCACATAAAAAATACAACAACCCTGCCCTGGTCAGTGTGGTTCAGTTGACTGGTCATGGTCCTGTGCACTAAAGGGTTGCCTGATCAATTCCCAGTCAGGACACATGCCAAGGTTTCAGGTTCTATCCCTGGTGGGAGCCTGCAGAAGGCAGCAATTGATGTTGCTCTTACATCAATGTTTCTCTTTCTCTCCCCCCTCCCTCTCTCTCTAACTCATCTACTCTAGAAAAGAATCTTACTCTTCATATATGAATGCTTGTAGATACGTTCTAGTAATTAAAATGCTAAATTAAAGTGATTTGAACTAGTTTTTTTATTTTATCAAATAATAATAATAATAATCCCTACATATAAAAGACTAATATGCAAAGTGTCCCCTTAGGAGTTCAACCAGGAGACCAGGAGTTTGATCATTCACTATAACATGCACTGGCCACCAGGGGATGGCATGGAATGAAGGAAGGCCCTAGTTGGCAGCTGGCCACGAAGGAAGAAAGGCCCCAGCTGGCAGCCAAAAGGCCCCTATCAACCCTGATCATTGGCCAGTCCTAGGGACCCTACCTGTTCATGAATTTTGAGCACTGGGCCTCTAGTAATAATAATAATAATTGTTTATGATAGCAGAAGTGAGTGTGAAACAGACACATATCTATTAAAGATCTTATACATGCAAAAGAAGAGATATCTATTCATATTGAGCTAGCTAAAGTCCAAAAGGGAAGTATTGGCACAATACTGGCAAATCTCAGTCAGAACAAGGTGGCATTGGTGAGGGGAAGAGCCAGGACAACTCTGAAGTCCTCAGCAGTATGAGTTTCTGATCTTTTCCTTCTAGACCTCTAACTCTCAGTCTGTTTTGGTTTAAAATTCAAATTCCCAATAGATAACATCTAAATGACTTGACCAGTTCTTTAGTTAAGGTGAGAAAGTTGCTTAGAGGCTGGACTTATGGACCAATTGGTGGAGAGGGGCACCAGATATAGACATGATTTTTACAATAAAAAATACAAGTTCAAAAAAAAAAGTATATTCCATTCCTGGGAAGATGTTTACTCTGCTTTGCTTTCGGAGAAAAGTTTGAGAGGCTTCGAGCTAAATGATCTCTATGGTATCTTCAAACTCTTAATATTTTCTCAGTCAATAGATCTCCATAGGTAGCCTTTGAAGGAAAAGTGAGGCACAGATGGGGGAAGAAATAGCCTAATGGGTTGAAAAGAGCCATGAACTGGAAACCAGACGACCTTGGTCCTGGTCTTAGCACTGAACCTAACAGATCACACATGCTTTGAGCAAATCACTTCACCTTTCTACATTCTATTTCTGGGGCATCTGTAAACAGAGAGGGGTAGGGAAGGATTTCAACTCAACATTTATTATGAGCCTGAGAAAACACCCTTAAATGACTCCATAAAATGCCTGTGGACAAAATTGAAAATCTAACTTTGAATCACAGGCCCACAGCCTATCTAATAACAGACAATTCCTGGTGAAACATGTCCCCTTTCCCATACCCTGACCACCTACCTTACTAGACAGACCATGTGCCTTCCTGCTTCAATGCAATGAAAGTCTTTAAAAATAAACTAAAGGAGATCATTTGGAGAACCTGATCATAGCTTTGACTGCCTTTTAACTTGCAAAAAAAGCATCCCTCATAAAGGCATTATGAGGGTTTAACATATTCTGTACACAGACACTCACAACTAGTTGGTCTCCTAACACATTTCTACTGGAAGTGTCTTGCTGGGAACTGTGGGTTTGACAAAGCATTACTCAAAGACAAGTCCCTGAGTGTGGAAACCTCCTCCCCTTCTGCCTCTGTTTATGCTCTTAGTTTCGTGCCTGGGGAGAAGACAAAGGAGGGTCAGCTCTGACTCACCCAGTGCTGTGCATGTCTTGACCTTAGTGGGCTTCGGGGCCTGAGATATTTACTTCATTTCCCTTTCATTCCAAACTTAGCTGGGCTCCCAGAGAAGGAAAGGACCGATAAGTATTTCATCGGTCCAGAAATACTTACTGAGCGCTATTGAGTACTGCATGCACTAGGAGGGAAAATGAAGAAACATCTCCAGGGCTTCGAGGTGCTCAGTGACTTCGAGGACCAGTCTGTTCTGACCGCCTGAAAGAACACCAGTCCTGGGAAAGAACACTGTGGGCCTTGGAGAGTGTGGGGTGGGGAGAGGCTGGGATGGGATGGGAGGTGGCTGGAAAGTGCTCATGACCTAGGGGCCTCCATGAAGAAATGCATTTGAACATTGAAGAGAGGGCTGACTTTTCTCCACATTTGAATGGTTGAAAGGGCATAGATGATGTCCCGAGGCAGGGCCACAGCAATATGTATGGAGGCAGCCATGTAGCCCTGCCCCTCTTCCAGCCTTAACCCCAGTAACAAACCTAAAAGCCTCAAATTTGGGAGGGCTAGAGTCAAGTCATGGTGTTAGACATTTGGGGAACTGGACCCCTGCCTCTCCCTTGTCAGAGTTCGTTAGCAGAGCTAATTCACAAAGAAATGGAAGACTAGGAAACAGCACATTCTGAGGCTGGGGGCCGTAGCTGGCTAGGGCGCCTCTGCACCCCACTGGAGTGAGCTTCTGGCCCAGCCCACAGAGAAATAATAACAGTTGCTACCAATTTCAGACCACGTTCCAGGGGCCAGACACCGCTAAATGCCTTAGTTGCATGATCTCGTTTAATCTTCACACCACCACCACCACCCACCTTCTCAGGAAGCTATAATTATCTCCACCTAATGATGAGGGAGTGAGTAACTTCTCTTAGTTTACACTGGTAACAAGAGAAGGGCAGATGCTGATGCAGGCTTGTCTGACTTCAGATTCTGTGTTTCTCTCTTCCCAGTACTGCTTGCCAGAAAATAAGTTGGAAAGTCTAGGAAGAGTGGAGGTGGAACGAGGGTGATGACAGAAGCTGGGGGAAAGAGAAGGGCTAATGGTCCAGGGCTCAACATGGCAAGAGCCCAGGTTTGGTTTCCTGGAGACGGCATCAGGGACAGTGCTTGGCACACTGTGACAGAAGAATGCCTGTTGAAGAAAGTCTTGGACAGAGACGGTCCACGGAGGAATGATAAACAGCAGGCCCCATGAGAGCCATGCTTCAGAGCTGCATGGAGGGTCTCTGACTAGTCTAGGCAGAACAGTTGACTGAGGCACTATACCATGTGAGCGATGGTGACAATAAGAGGACCCTCAGGGACATGGCGAGGTCTGTGGTGCAATTCAATAGTGATAGGCTGGACCATAGCCATGGCACAGAGGCAGGGGCTGGCTTCCAGTGCCTGTTGTTTTGGTATATCTGGACCCAGTCTTCTCCAGGTGCCTTAACACACTTAACTGCAAAGGAAGAAGATGAGCACAGGGAGGTGAATTCTACCTTCACCCTGTGCAGGCTTCAGAAATATCATCTATAAATATTAAAAACCAAGTGACCGGAACAACGGAACAACCAGAATGACCAGAACAACCAGTCACTAGGACACACACTGCAGCGGCCAATCAGCCTCCACCCCACCTACCCTGATTGGGGGAGGGGCTAGCTGGCCAACCTCCTGTGGTCCCTCCCCACACTGGCCCAGCCCCAATCATCCCTCATCAGGGTAGGCCAGCCAGACCCCACTCTTGCATGAATTCATGTGTTGGGCCTCCAGTTAAGAAATAAAACCTCTTAATTATTTTCAACATTATCAAGCCTTATTAGGTGAGATTCAACCAAGGGCAAAGTCAGTGACGCCCACTACTTTCCTCATATTTGCTACACTAAGAAGCATGAAATGTGGTCCCTGCTTTCAAGGGGCACACAAAGTTGATTGTTTTGTCTTGTTTTCAACAACTTTAGTGGGATACAATTCAAATGCCATATAATTCACTGAATTAAAGTATACCATTCAGTCCTGATCGGTATGCTCAGTGCTTAGAACATCATTCTGTGCACTGAAGGGTGTTGGGTTTGACTTCTGGTCAGGGCACATACCCAGGTTGCAGGTTCAATCCCCGATGGGGGTCTGTGCATGAGGCAACAGATAGATGTTACTCTTTCACATCGATGTTTATCTCTCTCTCTCTCTCCCTCTTTTCAATGAACATATCCTCGGATTGGGATTAAAAAAACAAAAGTGTACTATTCAATGTTTTTTAGTATAGTCACAGAGTTGTGAGATCATCATCACAACCAATTTTAAAACATTTCATCACCCCAAAAAGAAACCCTATATTCATTAGCAGACACTCCTTATTTCCCTTTACCCTCCCCCGAGTCCAGCCCTATGTAACTACTAATCTTTCTGTCTCTATAGATTCGCCCATTCAGTACTTATTCCTTTTTATAGTGAATAATAGCCCATGGCATGGATATATCATATTTTATTTATCCATTCATCAGTTGACAGACAATTGGGTTGTTTCCACTTTTGAGCTATGAGTATTCATGTATAATCTTTTGGTCAGACACAAGTTTTAATTTCTTTTGGGTACATACTAGAAGTGAAATTGCTGGGTTATAAGATAAACTCTATGGTTATAACTTTTTGAGAAACTGCTAGACTGGTCAAAGCAGCAGAACCATTTTACATTCTTGTCAGCAATGCACAAGATCCCAACTTCTCCACATGCTCACCAACATGTATTATTATCTCTTTTTTCTATTATAGGCACCCTAATAGGTGTGGTATCGCTTTGTATTTTGATCATATTTTTTCTAATGACTAATGATATTGAACATCTTTTCATGCGTTTATGGAGCATTTCTATATTCTTTGGGAAAATGTTTATTCAGAACTTTTTTTTTTTTGGCCCCTTTTAAAATTAGTTTGTCTTTTATTATTTAGTTACAAGAGGCCTGGTGCACAGATTTGTGATCAGTGGGGTCCCTCAGCCTGGCCTGCACCCTCTCACAATCCAGCACCTCTCAGGGGATATAGTAGTGCATGCAGTGGAAGGTAGCCAGGGAGCAGCCCAAGCCCAGGCTAGGCACCACGCTGCTCCCGCTCATCCCGGCCCTGCTGTGCCTGCTGCCACCACCACTCGGTAGCACACTGCCATGGAGGCAGGAGAGGCTTGTGTCACTGCAGCTGGCCTCCCCAGCCATGAGCCCAGCTTCTGGCACCCATTAGTCAGCTGAGCAGCACTCCCACTGTGGGAGCACACTGACCACCAAAGGGCAGCTCCTACATTGAGCATCTGCCCCCTGGTGGTCAGTGCGCATCATAGCAACTGGTCCACCAGCCATTCAGTTGTTCAGTTGTTTGGTCACTTAGGCTTTTATATATATACCAGAGACCCGGTGCATGAAATTCATGCATGGGAGCGGTAGTGTCCCTCAGTCTGGCCTGCACCCTCTCCAATTTGGGACCCCCTCAGGGGATGTCCATATGCTGGTTTAGGCCCACAGGATTGGGCCTATACCAGCAATCGGACATCCCTCTCACAATCCCGAACCACTGGCTCCTAACCTTTCACCTGCCTGCCTGCCTCATTGCCCCTAACTGCTTCTGCCTGACAGCCTAATAACCCCATAACCACTCCCCTGCCGGCCTGATTGATGACTAATAACTGCCTGCCAACCCTATCACTTCCAACTGCCCTCCTCTGCCGTCTGATCACCCACAACTGCCCTCCATTGCTATGACCCACCTTCTCACTGGGACCCGCCTCCTCTTCCCAAGGCAGCAGAAATGCCAAGACTGGCTTCCTCTTCACCATGCAGAGCTGCAGGACCCCCAGGCCTTATTGTGTGGAGTGGCTGCCAGGCCCCGCCTCTGCTGTGCAGGTGGCCATCTTGTGACAGCCATCTATGTGGCAGCTATCTTTGTAGTGATGATCTTGTGGCAGCCATCTTGTGACAACATCATGTATGAGGACCACTTAGGCTTTTATTAGTATAGATAGAGAAGATTTCTTAATATATTCTGGATATTCTGATGTTCTTAATCATACTGTATATGAGTCACAAATATTGTTCTTCATTCTGTGAGTTGTTGTTTCACTTTCTTGATAGTATCATTTGCAATACCCAAACAAAACAAATTTTAAAAATTTGTTTTTATTGATTTTTTAGAACAAGAGGAAGGGAACGGGAGAGATAAAGACTATAGATTTACACTTATTTATCTTTTAAGAGTTTTATAGTTTTAGCTCAGACATTTAAATCTACTACCTCCTTTAAGTCCTTTTTTTTTTTAGTATAGTGTGAAATAGAGTCCAAATTCCAAATTCATTCTTTCACATGTGGATATCCATTTGTCCCAGCAACTTTTGTTATATATATATATATATAATGCACATCTATTTTTTTATAATGCACACCTATTTTGAACTTTATCTTGCTTAGTAATATTTGCAAAAAATGTCCCTAGTTCTAAGAATGAAAACAGTTATTCTCCAACTTGAGTATGCATTAAAACCACTGGTTAAAACACAGATTGGTGGTCTCTGGCTCCAATTTCTGATCCAGTAGGTGGGGGTGATGCCAAGAATTTGCATTTCTAACAAATTTCCAACACATTATGCTTTCCCTCATTTAATGCCTTGGCACTCAGGTGAAAAATCAATTAGTGTTCCATCTTGTTTGAGAAACAGTTACATAACTGGAAAGGACAAGGTACTCTATGAGGCTTGAGGTTACCATAGGTATCACTTACATTAGATTTAAAGGAAAACATTCAGATGATTAAATTTTTCAGATACAAATTAATCAGAGCTAAGAATGGCAGAAGATTTAGCCCTGGATGGTGTGGCTCAGTTGGTTGGAATGTTGTCCCACACACCAAAAGGTGGCAGGCTCCATTTCCGGTCAGGTTTCAGGTTGGATCCCTAGTTGGGGGTGTATGCAGGAGGCAATCAAATGATCTCTCTCTCTCTCTCTCTCTCTCTCTCTCTCTCTCTCTCTCTCTTCTCTTGATCTCTTCAACTTTTTTATTTTTAAAGAATGGCAGAAGGTTTAGAAGCATAAAATGCAATATAATAAATGTCAAAAGTTTCATTTTTTTTGTTTTGGGTTTTTTAGCAGATATTTAGAGCAAAATCTAAGAAAAAGAAGAAACTATGTTGTAGATTTATTAAACACCACTCTATACTCCTGTATGATGCAACTTCTGTCACATGGGTGGAGTGAGCACTTCCTTCTCACTCTAGATGCTTCTTCTGTACAGAGAGTGACACTCCTGGTCTCACTCTACTTCTCACTTCTCAGGGTTGGGAGGAATACGTTAATTGTATTAGTGAATTTAAAAAAGAATAAATTGGGTCTTCTCAACATAACTTACTTCTTCACTTTTTCCTCTTGGGTGTGAGCTACAAGGAATTATAAGGCTCCTCTGCTTCATGATGGATCTTAGGTCATGGGGGAAAGGAGAATGGTGAGAGTCTTCATGCAATCTGGCGTTCTCTGTGAATGGATGATTTGTGTGTATAATTCAGCGAATGATGCAATGCACTTGTCCACAGAAATGAGCCATGCCTTATGACTTTGCCTTTATCTGCATCAGAGCTGAGATGGGGAAAACAGGTGTCATGAAATGAGCCTACTCAGAGACCCCATCATTTGTTGTATGGGCCAGGAAATTGAGTTTTCAGGCCAAAATAACATAGGGGAAGGCTTTTGTTGGGGCCAGGGTGCATGGGCATTGGCCCATACAAGATGTTTGTAGAACTTCACACTGAGCAAGTGAGTTCTTACCATTGTGTGTTTTTACCACTTGTCTTTTAACACTGTGCTCTGAGCAGAAGCTTCTGATGGTTTTGTCCACAGGAGAGTGGCTGTACTCACAGAGTCAAGATTGAATGACAGGCAGCTTCAAGCAAATGATACCCATGTCATAACTGCCTTAAGCAAAGGTGCTTGAGTCACATGGTTGACCAGGGCCAGCCTAGCCAGCCCATGTGGCCATCTTGGCCTCAGCAGAGAAGCAGTAGACCCCATGCAGGCTGCTGCAATTCACTATGAAGAAGCAGCTTGGACTTGTGTCACAGGCCAGGCTGAGCTGGGGTTAGAACTTCACAGGCCTTGGTGGGCAGAGCATGTCAGTTCCTTTGAAACTGATAGGTGGTGCAATTTCCTGTGTGTTATAGACATTAACTGGGTTTTAGCTTCTCATCCTTAATGTCAGCTCAGATTGGCAAGGCTACCTTTTCCCAAAATTCCATTTGGGGTCAGAGTTGTTTCAGAGAAAAGCACAGGCCCAAAATGGCATCACTTGTGCTAAATGCCCATGACCTGGTTGCAGTTTCAACCTTAACCAGAAATATAATCTTAACCAATCTGGAATTTTCTAGTCAACACCACTGAAGTAATCTGTCAGGAAAGCCCTCTTGATCCTTATAGGCAAACGAGGAAATCCGAATGATAAAGTTCTTGCCTTTTCCTTCCCCTAAAAGACTTTCTGGATTAAAAATAACCCTTTCTTTTTTTCTTTTTTTTTTTTTTTTTTTTTTTTTGCTATTAGCTCCCTTGCCTCACCCTTTTAGTTGCTAGATGGGATGCTTCCCAATTCATTTAAATTGTTTAATAAAGCAAATAGGATCTTCAAATTTACTAGGTTGAATTTTGTTCTTTAACAGGGTCAAACAGGTGTGTCTGGAAGAACTGACTTTGTATTCACGAGGCTTATCCTCATGTACAAGAGAAGAAAATGGTGAAAGTATTAACAGATGTGTTTCAAAGTATTACAGTTATGTGGATGGGCACTGGGTCCTGTGCCTGGGTCCTGATGGAATAGGGCCAAGAAATTTATGGGATTCATAAGTCAAGAAAATACAGTGTCTTGAGAAGTCAATATGGAGGCAAATGTTTCAAGTTCTAGGACACAAGGGCAAATGTTTCAAGTCCAGGAGCTCCTGGCCAGAATCAACAGAGGGTGATTTTCCAACTGAAACAAATTCAGAAGGTCCTTAATCCTAAAAATTCCAAAATAAGGGACAATAATATCCTCCTGTGTGACCCAGAACTAAAAATGTCTGCTCAGGAGATAGAGCAGAAGCCGTGCTACCAGATGGGGCTCACCCTCAGTGCAACACTGAAAGTCCAGGACTTCAGGGCTAGAGGAACAATGCTTATGCAAATTTTCAAGCTCTGCAAGAAGGCAACAGTGTCTCAATGCCCCTCTCAGAGAGTGCAGGCAGTATGCACAGGTGGACTCTTGTCTAGTTTAGGTAAACAGGATGCCAAAATCAATGCTCTGTGCCAAAATTAAACTCTTACTAAGAACTTTCCTTCAGTTGAGGTTAAGTTCATCAACTGTGGATTCCAAACGACTGATGTCACTGAGAGACAAAATAATGAAGTAGAAGCCAAGATTCCATTTGTCTTCTCCGCTCCCCCCCCCCACCTCCCTCAGGTAGAATAGTCCTTGGACAGCACTAAATAATTGGAATTTGAGAACACAACTTTTCTTAAGATAACTGCTGGAGGTTTAATGGTTCTGTCAACTGGAGCTGTTAAAGAAAAAATTATCCCTTCCAGCACTTGATAAAGAAAGGTAAGGCAGACTTTATTCAGGGGAAATATCATGAGAAATATCAGGACCATTGCAATGAGGTTTTACAGTAGGGGAGAGAGATTGGGTTCAACTCAGAATACAGGGAAAAGCAAGGGTAGCCAAGAAGCTGATGGGAGTGAGTGTGTAATAAAATAAAATAATCAGTCTTTCTAACTGCATCTTGTTCAAGCCTGCCCAGTTCCCATAACATGCATAATTGTGCACATAGATATATTAATCATTAAAGAAATCTAACCTGTAGCCTAGAAATTATTGAAACAACCTCCCTGCTCAAAAGTACCTCCCCAAGGAGATAAGGAAGGTCTGTATAAAAATAACCATTGCTTATCAAAAGATTTACAGGTATCTCATGACTGGGAACATCACAACTAGAAATTTGAAGCTTCCCCATTCCCCTTGGACCCTTGCTCATGTCCAGGTGTCTGTAGTCATCAATCACTTCCTGACCTCAAATCCCTCCCATTCCCCCTTCCCCTGACATAAAAGAAGCCTGAATTCTGTACTTTCTCAAGACAGTCAAGCTTTTACTTGATTATAAGTGGATGGAAAATTACCAAGAGGAAATATCAGGAATTAGGGGAAATTTTGGTTAACTTGTCCTAACAGGAATCTTGCTGAAGACTGGCCAGAATAATCAGATATCAACTGGGGATGATGAAAGATGAGGAATCTGATTAGAAATCGCAGATGATCAGACATCAAGGATGGGGAATTCTGACTGAACTGACCTAGTGGGATTCTTGCTAAAATTGAGCTCTTGCTCTCCCTGCTTTGGCTCAGTGGCTAGAGCATCACACTGTGTACTGAAGGGTCCCAGGTTCCATTCCGGTCAAGGGCACATGCCTAGGTTGTGGGCTTAATCTCCAGTAGGGGGCATGCAGGAGGCAGCTGATCAATGATTCTCTCTCATCTTTGATGTTTCTACCTCTCTTTCCCTCTCCATTCCTTTCTGGAAAAAAAAAATACACATTTTCAAAATCTTTAAAATTGAGCTCTTAAAAACATGACCAAGAGCTGGGCTTAGTTGAAAATGGGCTTAGAGGAGCCTCTTAAGTTTGGTCCAGGAGAGAATCTTTGTCAGCGGTATGGGGATCTATGAGGTCTGTATTTGATAAGCTATGTATTCTATTAATTGATCAAGCTCTTTAAAAGTGAGGCAGTTGAGGTTTGGCATTGGATTAATAAAACTTCTGAGGCCCTTAAGGAATTCACCATCCATTGAGAATCCAGGGTACAGCTTCTAAAGGAACCTCAGTTCAACCCAACCATCAGGAAGTTCTCTGGCTGAGTCTCAACACAGTAAGAAATGGGAGAGGATGAATTTCAGACTTTAATTTCCTTAAGTTCAACTCATAGAATCAAGTGAATTTGATTATGGAGATTAGCTTCTTTGAACTTAGACTTGCCAAGGAAATTGACTCTTTGAACTTCAAATTCTCCCTGAAAATTTGATAATGAGAGGCACTTATATTAAAATCTGGGGCATTCCTAAATTGTTGACGATTCCCATTTTATTATGGAATTGACTTTATACATTTAAAATTGGAAGATCTCAGTGAGTCATTCAATATCAATGAAAAACCGGCTATGCTATATTGGAAAATGTGGTTCGACATAATTTGGGATGGGAAAGTGAGTCAGTTTTCAACCATGGGCACAGAGAAGTTTTGGTTTTATTTAACTAGTGGACTGTTTGGACCCATTTCAGAATCTTCCAGGTCGTCAGAGATCCCAGAAAGACATTCAAAGGCTCAAAGCTGGTTCTGGGAAGTGGGCATTGGGAGGGGTGCGGGGAGAGAAGCATCGCTCTTCTGATTCAGTGCTGATCTCCAGCCTGGGGAAGGTGAAATGGAGGCCATATTCTTGGTTGACTCCTGGCTTAAGGGCTAAACCTCATGGGTTAAACATTCAGAGTTATGAGAGAAAAATACTTTGTCCCCATTCTTGATATGAAGTATGGCATTCCTGATTTTTCTCTGTCTCCCCACAGGAGCATTTCTTGGTATATTAAGAAGCACATTTGTCCACTAATTCCATCCACATTCTCCAATCTTGACTTTGTTAGTAAGAAAGGTGTTGTGATGAGTTTTTTACTCCATCCACTTTTTTTTTTTGTCTTATTGACAATTGGTTGTGAACACAAAGTAGAAAAAAAAATGGTCCTATTTAAACTCGCAAAAGAACATCATCTTCAAGTTGTATAGTAGTTGACAAGGCTTATTTTAAATACTTATACACACACCTGTGTGTACTGTATAAAATACTAGAGGCCCAGTGCACAAAATTCATGCACTTGTTGTGGCAGGGGGCGGGTTCCTCAGCCCCACCTGCACCCTCTTGCAGTCCAGGAGCCCTCAGGGGATGTCCAACTGACAGCTTAGGCCTGTTCCCCTGGTGACCTGCCTGTTTCATGGTGGTCAGTGTGCATCATAGCGACCAGTCATTCTACAGTTTGGTCAATTTGCATATTAGCCTTACATTATATAGGATAATTTTATAAATATTATAAATAAAATATTTATATATTTTATAATAGTTCTCATATTTTATAAAAATAATTTCATAAAATATAAATATATATATTGGTATATATAAAATATATAAATGTAAGATGTATATTAAATATATATACATACAATATGCACATACACAGTTTTATTTACAATTATAAATATTTATATAATGCACATCTATTTTTTTTATAATGCACATCTATTTTGACCTTTATCTTGCTTAGTAATATTTGTAAAAATGTCCCTAGTTCTCAGAATGAAAGCAGTGATTCTCCAACTTGAGTATGCATTAAAACCACTGGTTAAAACACAGATTGGTGGTCTCTGGCTCCAGTTTCTGATCCAGTAGGTGGGGCTGATGCCAAGAATTTGCATTTCTAATAAATTTCCAAACTTTGAAAATGACAAGAAAACAATAGGAATATATTGATGCCATGACACAATTATCCTTAAATAATAATTCAATGTCATATTTAAAGGACCTGTCTTTCCTTATTGATCTTAATTATGCTGTTATGTCTATTCTATATAATAAAAGGCTAATATGCAATCGACTGAATGGCAGAACAACCAGTCGCTATGACACCCATTGACTATTAGGGGGCTGACACTCAACACAGGAGCTTTAGGGGGAGCACTGCTTGGCCAGAAGTTGGGCTCTTGTCTGGTAAGCACAGCAGCGATGGCAGGAGCTTCTCCCACCTCCATTGCAGCAGCACTAAGGATATCTGATGGCCAGGCCTAAGCCATCAGTCTGACATCCCCTGAGGGCTTCCGGATTGCAAAAGGGCACAAGCCACGCTGAGGGACCCCCTCCTTCCTGAGTGCACAAATTTTGTGCACCAGACCTCTAGGTATATATATAAGCTCAGAAGTTATGAAGGCCAGCCACTAGTTGGCCAGCTTCATTCTTTGCTCGCTAGCAACTGGAAGAGTAATTGCATTTATTCCATGGTTGAAGTAGGCAGTAGCTAATGAACACTTAGTCAGATACTCTTTTGAATGGCAGCCTTCAAGTTCTGCAGAAACTAGGACACTCTCCCAAACAAAAAAGTGTTGGAATGGCTGACCACAGAGGCATATGTCTCCACCTTCAGAGAACTAGCCCCGAGTCTTCTTCCCCTGATATCCTTCAAAGGCTGGATGTAGTAACAAGAAGGGAAATTGAATAACCAGAAGTTTGAGCACTATCTTCTTTGATGCATAACACATTCCTCTTATCCAGAGCATCATTTAGATTAAATGTGACAAGTATTTGGGATCATGATCTTTGCTTTCAGCACTTCCATGAAGAGGAAAAGTGAAACTGCTCATATTGAATGGGAAGGTATCAGGTCTAAAACAAAAACACAAACAGATAAAACCCAGAAAACAAAAACACATTAAGAGAGATAGGTAAGGAGATAATGGTGAAGCACTCAGACACTTTTAGAGTTTAAGAGACTCTGCTGTGGGGCTGCACATCCACGTGTCTCTTTTGAGAGATCCCTTGTGTGTAGGGATGCCACACAGTCCTGCCCATCACTGATTAGTTTGGGGACAAAGGTTGACTCAAATAGCCAGGGCTATTCGGGTTCTTGATTCTTGAGAGGGATGGCTCACTTAAATCAGATCAAAAGCAGCTGACGGAACAGTGTAGAAATGGAAACACAGAAAGAGCAACAGGAAACCAAGAACTAAAAAAAAAGACAGAAGGAGGAAAGAAAAAATAGAAAAAATAGACAGAGAAGCAGGAAGGAGAAGTGGAGAAAGGAGACTGCTTAAGTGCCAGACGGGTCCCCATGCTGGTTCTCCTGTTGCGGTTGCTGTGGTTACCTCTTCTACATTCTCTGAGAGCCCTCACTGGGGGTCTGCATAAGCTTTCCTTATCCTTACAATAAGCTCCCATAAACTAGATAACATGAGTGTGTTTCCAGTTCCTGCAAACATATCTTTGTAATAGAAAGAGCAACAAGAAGAACTTGAAGAACTTTGGCCCAAACCAAACAGATGAGATATGAGTAAATTGTGACTTGCTTCATTTCAATTTTAAAAATTAATCATTTCAATTTTAAAAATTATCTGGACAGTAGATTGTAAAGATTTGAGGGGAGCTTAATCTATTAAAAATCCAGCATCTGGGGGGAAGTGGGGAAAACCGAACTCAGTCTTAGCTTGCCTTACCAGAACTTTAGTGTGGAAAATGAGAGAGATGGAAGAGAGTAGAGTGACAGGGAGGGAGAATGTCCCTAATTAGACAGCATGTGGGCACAGCAACAAAATTGATTAGTGATAGCCCTGACTGGTGTGGCTCAGTGGGTTGAGCATCTTCCTGTGCACTGAAAGGTTGCTGGTCAAGTCACATATCCAAGTTGCAGGTTCAACCCCCTGTCAGGGTGCCTATGGGAGGCAACCAATGGATGTTTCTTTCTCAGATCAATGTTTCCCTCTCCTTTTCCCTTCCTCTCTCTAAAATCAATAAAAACACTTTTTTAAAAGAGTGGTCAATGGCAGCACAGTTTAGGTAGCCTCCCAACATAGATCCTAGATATCCTGTACCTCCTATACAGCACTGCGCCTCTCATAGCATTGCACTCACCACATCTTATTTTATTTGCTCAGTGACCATATTCCATGCCAGACTATAAGCTTCGTGAACACAAGGACAAATCTGTCTTATTCCTTTTTTTTGTTTGTTTCTGGGTGTGTGTTTTTTTTTGCTTTTTGTTTTTTTGGGGTTTTTTTTTTTTTTGTCTTGTTCTTGCTCTGTTCCTAGCACCTGGCACAGTGATAAGTATGGTTAGTTCTCTTGAAATATTTATTGAATAAATAAGGAAATCACATCATATGAATAATGGCAAAGTAAAATGGCAACATTAAATTTGGAAAGAAAAAAACCCACGTGGACTGAATTTTGGTTTTTGAGTATCTGCAAAATTTTCTATTGAAGAGGGAGAAAGCTTGTTTGGGTTGCTCATGAAGCAGTGTGCATGGTGTGGTAGGCACATGAGGTCCTGGTAGGTACTCACAGCCCTGAGCGCACGTCCCAATGCACAGGAGTCTCATCAATTAAACCTGAGCCATCATTTCATCCTTTCTAAGTTCTGTTCAGCATTCATCATTTGGTGGCATATTAAATGATGGCCAGACATTAGGGAGAGAGGTGGGGGTTTTTCTTTCACCAAACTCCCCAACATTTACAGACGTCAAACATAGAGTGAATTGTCTCATAAAATAGTGAATTTTCTGTTAATATAAATCTCCAAGCGGAGTTGGACAGCCACCTGCTATATGTGTTATTGTGAGGATTCTAGGGTTGGATGAGGTTGGGCAAGGATGACCTTTAGCTCCATCAATTCTATGGAATTTAGAATTTTTTTAAATATACATTTTATTGATTTCTTTTTTACAGAGAGGGAGAGAGATAGAGAGTTAGAAACATCGAAGAGAGTGAAACATCGATCAGCTACTTCCTGCACACCTTCTTCTGGGGATGTGCCCACAACTAAGGTATATGCCCTTGACCGGAATCGAACCTGGGACTTTCAGGCCTCAAGCCAATGCTCTGTCCACTGAGCCAAACCAGTCAGGGCTGGAATTTAGAATTTTATGGAAATTCTAACTGCAGGCTGTTAGACATGCAGAATGTGAATCAAAGAAAGAAGTGGTTTCTGCCTTAATCTGTGGCCTGTTAAGTATGTGACTTAATCTTCCTGAGCCTCAGCTTTCTTAGCTGCTAAGTGGGATAATAATACCTGTCTTTTCTCCATTAAAAGATTGGCCAAGATCAAATGTGAGGATGTTTGGATTTCAAAAGTGTAAAGTGTTCTACAAATATTGCTCCCCCGGCGGTGGGGGTAGGGGGTGGAGGGAGACAGAATGGAAATTCTGAAGACCCACGTCTCTGTCAGGCTAAAACAGGTGTTTTATCTCAGTTCCCTCTGGACATCTTAGAGAAATGTTGTACCTCTCCTTCTCTGTCCCTGCCTGGTGATAATAAGGCTGTTAACTTGTTCTTTTTAGTTGTAGTGATTTCACTTGGTACATAAATGTCAAGTTCCACCTGACTCCAAGTTAACATATAATGTCTCTTCCCTTTCCTCATGAGTATAATTCTGTTAAATTATCCCTTATGCTCACATTTTTTTTTCCAGTTTCAAGTCTTAAAATAGCATATTCTGCCCAACTGCTTTCCTGCTTTCAAGGCAATGAGAATGGCGCCTGGCATTGTGGGAGTTTCATGCAAATCATAGTGAGGCTGGCTGTGCTTCAGGACAGGGAGAGCACCGCAAATAGGCATTTATCAAGGACAGCCTGACAGTGGCCGGGATCTAAATTACCTTACATCGCAGCCTTTCATTCCCAACCCCCAGTCACCCTCGTGCAAGCCAAATGGAACCATGAGATGGGTTTTATTATCCCATTTTACTGAGAGGAAAAACTAAGATACAAAACAATTAAGTGCCTTTACATAGGTCACTTGGTCCCACCAGTACTGGACTTGAGCTTACAAAGTTGGCTTCCTACTAGCACATTACTCTTGCTACTAAATCTTCAGACATAGTCAGATGCTGCCTTTTCCATGGGTTGATTCTACTCTAATGCACTCATGATCATGGTGTGCAGATCTTACTAAGAAAAGCTCTGATCTTGATCATGACACCTTCTCAGACAATCCAAAAAAAGGCCCAGGCAAGGGAAGGGTCCTCAGGCCCTGGTGCATATGGCAGAGTTGGTTGGAGTGTAGTCCTGTACACCAAAAGATGGTGGGTTTGATTCCATGACCCACAGGTTGAGAACTGCTAGCAGGGTCACCTAAGACCATCAGAAAACACAGATATTTACATTATGATTCGTAACAGTAGTAAAATTACAGTTACACAGTAGCAACAAAAATAGTTTTATGGTGGGGTCACAACATAAGGAACTGTATTAAAGGGCTGCAGCATTAGAAAGGTTGAGAACCACTGATCTAGACTTCTCATGCCCAGAGGGAGAGGGGCTTTCCCAGAAAACACTCTTGCACAAGAGCCTTCTCTTTTTTGTCCCTTCCTCCACAGCCTGCACCTCAGGGAAGAGTTCCTCACCTGTCACCAACACCCCTTCCTAACCTGCCCAGCCAGCCTGCAGCCTACACTCCTGCTCTCTGAGCAAGCAGCCTTTCCCTCAACACAGGTCAGGGCCAGGGAAAGGCAGGGATCGCCCCCAGGGAAGTTCAGATCTACAGGGAAGCCTCAGAAGCTCTTCTAAGAGGCTTCCAGGTGGTCCCAGAAAGCCCCCTCCCCCGCCCAGCACTGGGCTCAGCCCTCCAGCACAGGGAACTTCACCGATGCAAGTTGAAACAGGACTCCCCGCCTTCCCTCTCAGCAGCCGGGCTTTAAATAGGATTAATGAGAGAACATGCTAAACACTGCTCTGAGAGGTTCCAGAACAGGCAGCCCAGACTTCCTCTCAAGCTGCCATTTTGGACCAGCTCCCCACTGCCTGCCCTTGACTTCGAGCTAGCTCCTCCATACTCAGCATTCCCGCTCTGCTGGGAACCTGACCTTGGAATCTCAAGGACAAGATGACCTCCTCAGTGCCTCCTCTGCCCACAGCCAGAAAGCTCTTTCATTCAAACACTTTCTCCCTAGGGAAGGGGGTGGGAGGTGGAGCTCAGAAGGAAGCAGCATGAAGCTGTGTATAGTATACACCTTGGTGTGAAGAGCTCTATTTGATGGCAATACCAGTAGCCCCAAGAACTGTAGTAAATGTCACTTAATCTGCTCTATGTGTGTTCCTGTATCCCTCCCTGCTTGTGGAATTATACTGCCAATGTCACTAAAACAGAGAATATGAGGGCAAGAGAATTGGCCAAGGTCATGCAGCTACTAAATACAGTCAAATTTAAACCCAGATCTCACTTGCAGTCTAGACCCACTGTTCCTTGCACCTTACTGAGTCTGCTTCAGGCCAAATCAGGCAGCTGATTCCGATGGGGAGATTTAGGGTAGAAAAGGTTCTGGGTCTGTACTGGGGAAGGCAGTTGGTGAGGAACAACTGCAGGGGGGTTCCTGTCCGGTAGATACGGTGCTACACACATCACAAGTATCAAACCCTCCCAGCCACACAGGCATGTGGGCACTGGTACCAGAAACCTTAGGCTAACAGATGCTGTTTCCCACTTTGCCTCAATTATACTCAAGGCAAAAAGGAAAATCCCTCCAAGTTTACTTACAGCCTCAATACTCAGCATAGCTATAGATAATTATGCTACTGATGGTGAGGAGGATAATGACAGTGATAAACAATTTCTTGAAGTCATGTAGTACTTCCTAGGAAATGAGAAATAGTCCTTGCATTTTATCTTCTGGATAAAATGCTCTCCCAGAGGTGCTGCAGCAGTCCTAAACTGTTCCCAGCCACCTGCCAGCTAAAGAGTCAGAAAATGCTAGAAATGACCCTGGAGATAACCTGAGGCAGCCGCCAGCACTTGCCTCCCCTCTGTCCCCTTTCCTCCTCCTCTATTTTTGCCAGTGATAAGATTGAGGCATTCTCATAGAGACCACATTCAGTCTAGAAATAAAGCAAAGTATGTGGCCAACACCTAGAGAATTTGATATACAAAGTAAAGGGAGTGAGGTTAATCCCAGAAGACATGTGGGGAGAATGGCAACATTAGCTCATAGGTACGGGCACCTGGAGGATTCAATTAGAAAGCCAGGCGGGCCAGCAGGAGCCTAAGCCTATGATGATCCTTTGTCCCAGAATCTCCTATCTCTGATCCCACCAACTCCTAGGGGACAGCATGGGCCTTTCCATTTAGGACTTCCTGAGAAATGACTGAGTCTATGTGTAAATTAAATTTCCACACACAGGATGTAAAAGCCTCTGCAATTTGTTTCGGCTCCCTGGAAGGAGGAAACGAGTGAGCCAACATTCCCCATGGGGTAACTAAATGATTTCCCTGGAGTCCTGGTCTCATGTGTTCTATTTGCTAAATGAGTTTAGGGCTACAGCAAATGTAAGCTTGACAGGACCCATTTGCCAAAGGCCTCCCTCAGAACTGACAAAGGTCACGACAACTTCTTTGTCTGCATGCTATTCCTCAGCCCTGGGGAGAAATTAGCCCAAAGTCAATTAGCCCATTAGTCACCCCCCCCATGTGCTCAGCAGCAGGCTAGGTGTTATTAGAAATATAGAAAAGCAAGAGGTGGTCCCTGCCTTCATTTATCATTAAGTATTTGTTGAGTGTCCATCGTATGCCAGGCATTGAACTGAGCACTTAAAAATCCAGTAGGAAAATGAGACCCATTCACCTGAAACAGAACACAAGTTACAATGTGCAAAATGAAGGAAAGAGCAGTAGGACATGGATGGGCTCTTGAATGGAACTCCAATGGGGATGGGGGACCCAGGAGGGCTGGGTCAGGGCTTGGGAAGAGTCTTCAAAGACACGTTCATTCTAGCTTGAAGGAGGGCAAGAGCTAGGAGGAGGACGTGGTCTTGATGGAGATGGGAGGCAGCATGGAACTGATGAAGCATACAAGTTGAGGAAGAGGGAGAAAAGGGTTGAGTAGGTAAGGATGGGGTCACCTTGTAGAGATGTTTAGAGTTAAGCAAAGAAGTGTAAACTTGATGGTAAGAGGAAGGCTCTGGCTCAGTTTTGGGTGTCTCGAGACTTTGGGTAGAGTTGAGAAGAGTCAACTCTATAGAGCCAGCTGGACCAGCAGAGAGAGTCAAGGCTTTGGATGGACCTGATTCAGTCCTTTATTCTCTATATATTCTAGTGGTGGAATTTGGGACACATCATTTAACAACCCTGAGCTGCAATTTCTTCATTTAGAAAATAGCAATAATGATTTCTGTGAGTATTAAAAAAGATACCATAGATTAAAATGTCCAGCAAAAATGTGGTGCATAATAGGCAGCAATGACTATTTTTCTCCAGTTTTCTGCTTTCTCTTGGAAGACAAAGATGAGATATATAGATATATCCCTATATCTATTTCACCCTAACCAATTGGTCAAAGCCAACCATGATAATCTCCTTGAGCTTGCCAGTGATTGTCAGATGATGTTGCCAAGCCTGTCCAGAATCGGCAGAGAGCCTTCCAGGAAATGTTTCCTTGATCCTAGGAAAGAGATTTGGGAACAAAGACCTGTTATTCCTCAGCCTATTGCTGGTTCTGGGTGTGACGACTAGACTGATGGATGCAGTCTTGAAGCAACCATCCAGAAAGAGAGCTGTACTCTGGATTGTCAGGACAGAGAGATGGAAAGACCTAAACTCTGATGACATTGTGAAGCCAAGGTATGAAATAACCTGGGAGTTAATCTTTTATCTCTTTCATGAAATATTTTATATTGTTTAAGCCAGTTTGATTTGGCTTTTTTTGTTAGCTGTAAATGGAAATATCTTCCTGATTCACAGCTTCAGAGAAACTAGTCAAAACTATGGAAGAGATAGTTTTCAGAACCTTTGGGTGGGCCTGGACCTTTCAGAGCGAGGATACTGAATGAGAAATAGCCTATAGTATCCTTTTGAAATGGTGTTTGGAGAAGAGGGAAGTAAAATTTGAAGAATTTCTTCTCATTTCTGTCATCTTGTTCAACACTGCATTTATATTGAAGGGTTTGCTAAAGGATTATCATGAGCCTTGTCAACTAGAGGCTAAATAAAGTATATTTGCACTAGAAGCTAGTTAGTGCCATTTGAGTCCTGCTTTTACATTAGCCAAGGTGTCTGGTTTGCTGTTCTCAGGGGAAGGCTGACTGCTTATGGGCCACACTTCCCAAACCAAACCACATTGAGGCACTGTATCACTTACTTGGTTTCTGAGGCAGGAAGGGGGACACATGCCTTAAACCCTTGGGGTCCTATCTTCAGTGAAACTGGGTCCATTTCTTCTCTTGCTCTTGGACTCAGCTTTCCTTTCAATGAAAGAGTGGGGTAGACATCTTTCCCAAGGTAACTTGAGCATGTTAATTGGGATGAGTCACCCTTGGACAGGAATTCTAAGGTCAGCAAGTTTCCCTTAGGGTGCCTAAGAATTTGTTCCCTCTACAACTTCCCTGGTCGCCTGAGCCTGAACACAATACCCAGCATAGCTATAGATAATTATACTATTGATGGTGAGGAGGATAATGGTAGTGATAAACAATTCCTTGAAGTCATGTAGTACTTCCTAAGAAATGAGAAATACCCCTTGCATTTTATCTCATTTAACACTCAGACAGTCAAGGAGGAGCTCTTCATCCCAATACAAAGGAGAGTTTATTAAGCACAGAGATAAGAGGCAAGGTGCCCCAGGCCTCATAGGTGAGGAAGGTAAAGTCTGGTTATAAGAGCTACACATCCAAGGCAACTCCTGGGGATCCTTTTTGTACCCAGGAGGGAGACAGGACCCTGTCCTCTAAGGTGAGAAGGCCTGGCCTCAATCTGCAGGAAAAGATGCCTTCTTGTACTTTTTCTGGTTAGTTTGGAGATAGATGGAGTAGTGGAAGCTTGTTCCCTGTAAGCTTTTCTTAAGGATCTAGCATTATAATATTTTCTCATCTACTTTTGGAGATTACCCTACCTCAACTAAATATATAGTCAGGCTTTCTTTGCATTGATTTTTAGAGAGAGTGAAAGGGAGGAAGGAAAAAGGAGTGGGGGGGGGAGGGGGAGAGAGGTAGAGAGAGAGAAAGAGAGAGAAACACTGATGTGATAGAGACACATTAATTGATTGTCGCACATACATGCCTCCACCCCCATCCCCACTGGGAACTGGGAATTGAACCTGCAACAAGGAATGTGCCCTTGACCTGAATAGAACTGTGACCCTTTGGTGTGTGGGCCAGCCCTCTAATTATTACTGAGCAACACCTGCCAGGGCTAGTTAGCCTTTCTATCTCCCAATACAAGGCCCTGGATTTTTAGACTTAAAAGAAATTAAGCAATTATTTAACTTTTTTGCTTTTCTTACCACCTTTGACTTTATTATTTCTTTTCATCTTTGTGTCATTGCCACAAGACAAATAGGGCAAATGTTATTGGGCCCATTTTACCAATGAATAATCTGTGTCCCAGAAAGGTTATGCAAGAGCACATGTTTGAAAAGCGGGAGTAGATGCAAATCTGTGTGTGAGTCCATGCCTTTCTGAAACATCATCCTGCCCCCTCCCCCCCACCATAGAACTCATTCAAGTATTTTTTGAGTGTTTGCCAAATACCAACAATGTGATGGGGATTTGATGTTAAATAAAAGACAAGTGGTCTTGAGTGAGAAATTTACAGAAGAGTTGAAGGTGAACAAGAAGGGAGACAATTATTTGAACTGTGATAAGTCCATTGGAAAAACGGGGATGTTTCTAATCCAGACCTGTCCTATATGGCCAATCCTAGGTTCTAGAGATGAAGAACAAAATGATAAGCCAGAACAGTAAACTACTTGGTCTTAAGTGATGAGTAGATGAAGATGGCAAAAGACTTTTTATAAGAACATGCTTTATAACCCAGCTTTCTAGACTCAGTTCAGACAAGGGCAAGCTTGAGTGATGCAGATGTCCAAATGGGATATCCAGGGCCCAGGAACAGCAGCACTTCTTCAGGAGACAAAGGAAGGAAGAGGGGGCCACACTGAGAATCTCATCAGGGGTTTTAGGGGCAGACACACCCAGCCATTGCATTACCATACCAAACAGCTGAATCAGGGAGCTAATTATGGCTTTGTGCTCCTGGAGACCACATTCCTCAGGCTTTTATGAACACACACACACACACACACACACACACGCACACACACACACACTACCATCACAGCTCTCCTTCCTCCATTTCACTTCCTTACTTCCAACTCAACGCAGCTTTATCTCTGAAGTGTCCCTTGCACAGGATGTTTCTACCTTTTTTTAAAACCTCCCCTAAAGTAAGGGTAATTTTTCCATTGGTTTTTAGAGAGAATTCAAGGGAGAGGAGAGGGAGGAGAAACAGATAAAGAAGATACCAAATACGGAGGAGAGGAGAAAGAGAAGGAATGGATAAAGGAAACCTGGAATCAGAATGGATTGCAAGTAATAAAAGGAAAGAGGGAGAGGAGAAGAGTAAGATGGAAACATTGGGAGAAAGGGAGAGAGGTGGGGGTGGGGGGAGAGAGAAACTGAGACCTAGCCAGGGACATGGCTTTTCCAACAGCATTTAAGTAGTCACTGGTGGGGTCAAAACCAGGAGCAGCAGGCCTCCAGAAGCCTTTTGCCTCTTCCATAGAATTCCACATCTGAAGACACTAAAATGAGATTGACTGAAGCCTGGGGCTCCCCTGATCTCGTACTCTACCTTCCAAGATTCTACCCTTTACTTAAGGGGCTGGGGTGTTTGGTCAATATCAACCCATTCAGCAAATATTCCTGAGAAACTGCTACTGGGAGGCACCACATTTGTCTCTGGAGCTAGGTATAGCATCCAGTCCCTGACTAAGGGTGCTCACACTCTAGGGAAGCAGACCTACAGTGTCAGATACCATGCAAGCAAGCATGAATATGCTATGTCCATGAATGAACTACAGGAAGCATGGGGCTTTAGATAAAGGGGCCATCATTCTGCCTGGGGTGATCAGAGAAGATGTGCATTGGCAGCTCTCCAATTTTGACAAGCAGAGAAAGGCTTTTCAATGGAGGAACAAGTATAGGAGAGAAGAGGTAAAGTTCAAAGAAGGATGCATAGCCTTTGGGGTTGACACAGAGAAGCTGTAGTATTACTTGTAATAATTACCATGGGTAAGTACTGACCACATGCCAGGATTCTCACTGAATCCTCACAACAAACTACAAACTATGAATTCATTATTTAACAAAAATTTATTGAGTGCCTACTACATGCCAGGCAAGTTCTAGGTGTTGGGACTACATCCATGAACAAAAGAAGACCAACTCCCTCGGCCATGAACACAAGAGAATAGTCCCTGCCCTCAGGAGTTTACATACTGGGAATTGTCACCCCCATATTATACATGAAAAAACTGAAATCTAAGGAGGTTAAAGCACTGCTCTGGGTCACGCAGATGTTAAGTGACAGAACCTGTCAGTGCTCTCAAGCCCCAAGCCCCATGCTATGCTGCCTTGCAGGAAGGGTCTAGATCTAATGAGGATCTCCTACAGGGTATTGAGCAGAGGGTGGCAGAAACAAAAGGGTATTGCTTCCCTTAGGGCTGTCTTACTCCATTCTACTTAGAGATCAGCTACTAAATATCCTCTCTCCTATGCCCCTGCCACACACACACACACACACACACACACACACACACACACACACACGCACACACACGCAGGCACGCGCGCGCGCCTCTTTTGTCTGAGGTTGATGCTGCCTGGGCAGAACCAGTCCTGGCTGTTAGAGGATTAGCTCCAGTGCACCCCCAAAACCAGAGCTTCATGCAACACCTGGCAACCCGTTTAACTGTCCAACCAAAGCTTGTAAGCTTGGTTTTCCTCCTAGCTTAACTACGAACTGTTGAAAGTGAGTGTAGTAAAGAAAATGATAGTGTTAGAAAGATACTGGGTGAAATTAATAGCTATAAACTTGAAACAGGCCTCAACTTTTCCCTGAAACGCAGTCCCTGGGAGGGAACTGAAAAAGTTTGCCTTTGAAATGTCTTGGGAGTAAGAGTGCCTGCGCTCTGGGTTCCGGTCTGTAATCCTGGCATGGGGAAGCAATGCCCCTCACTAGGCTGCTGGTCAAGTCTCTGAACTTAGAAATCCAGCCTTTTGGCGGGATTTGGGGCTTGGAGTGGGGAAACCATGTAAAAGGATACTAGTGAATACGAAGGGGTGATAAAGAAGATGGCAAATACGGAGAAAAGGAGAAAGAGAAGGAATGGATAAAGGAAACCTGGAGTCAGAACGGAGTGCAGGTAATAAAAGAAAAGAGGGAGGGGAGAAGAGTAAGATGGGAACATTGGGAGAAAGGGAGAAGAGAAAGACCGAGGGCCGCTCGGCGGGTTTTGCTGAAAGTAAGAGCGGGGAGATGGGGGCCTGGGACCCCGCTCTCGCACGGGCGCATAGGAGCCTGGAGGTTGCCAGCAGCCCCAGCTGTCAGCCAGAAACAAAGGCCACGGAGCGGGGAGGGTGAGGCTGCGGGCCGCGCCTGTGCCAATGAGCGGCGCCGGCGCTCGTCCCGCCCCGCCCTGTTTTGACCAATGACCGGCTCCGCCCCGCCTGCCGCTACTCTGCCCCGCCCCGGCCAATGAGCGGAGCCGAGCCCGGCGCCGGCTCCGCCCAGCCCCGCCCGAGGCTCCGCCCATACCAGGCCCGGCCAATAAGAAGTGCCTGTCTCGCCCCCCCCCCCCCCCCCGCTCGGCCGCGGCACCTCCCTCCTGCCCGCCGCGGCTCCCGGACACCGAGCACAGGCAGGCGCTCTGCGAGCTGGCGGGTGTCGAGCAGCGCGCGGGAGGAGCGGCCGAAGTTTCTCCGCCTGCCTCGTCCCGGGATCCAGAGCCACCCCGCACCTCTGAGAAAAGAGGGACGAAAGCAAACTGCAGAACCACTGAAAAATAATTCTCAAGTTTACCCGAAGCGCGGGGGCAGGTAAGGTGCGGTGAACGAGGGGTCTCACTCCCTTCCATAAGGGTCTGTTGCCAAGAAGGACGCCCAGGTTCCGGGGACACAGCGCTCCCCGAGGGGTGCAGCGCGTCCGCGCCTCCGTCAGTCTTTGTCTGTTTGTGCCCGGTCTGCCTAGGTGTCTTTGTCTCTATACGTAACTGTCCGGGTCTCCCCTCCTCCAGGGTGGGTCTGCTGGAGGGTCCCAGCCCAGAAGAGAGAATGGTACGTCTGTCCTTCTGTGTTCATCTCTTTCTCGGGCAGATGGGGTGTATCTACTCCCAGCCCGAATCTGAATCGGATAGACAAAAGTGTTGGGTGACACTGGTGTCGAGATGAAGAAGCCAGAGGTGATGGTGAGGCTGGAGGGGCCCTGGCCCCAGACATAGAGTTTGACAGCTGAAGCCTGGCCCCTGAACTTGGCCTTCTGGAACTTTGGTGATGGGCTGTGTCTGCATCAGTGGCAGGGACACTGATGCGGTTAGAAGTTTGGAATATTTCCCTGGAGGAGTATGTCACAGAGGATGAGGTAGGTAGAGAGGGGGGTGATAACCCCAGAATTTAAATGACCCCCCTGGTACTGCAAGTCACCAGGATCAGTCCTGAACATGCACACAACACAACACACACACACACATACCACATTCACTTATTTCTCTCACCCACCACAGGCCGACAACCCCCCACTCTCTGCATGCCTACACACACACACACACACACACACACACACACACTCACACACACACACCCTTCCACATGCTTACGGCACCGAAACAAGAGCCAGGTGATCTTTCTCTTTCTTGCTCCAAGAGGAAAGGATTGAACTGTGAAGCAAATGAGTGTTCTGCTCGCCCACGAGTATGTCAGCCTTAGGAAAGTGTCCCAGACTTGTTAGCTTCAGAGCCCTTACTTTCCCAGGTACAAGGAGTGCTTAAGGCTCTGAACATCTGAAGTTCCCAGATCCTTCCTCTTTATTCCGTCCACACTGGTCTTGGGTGCTGGCAAATGAATGAGGAGGCTCTGAGTTCTGGGGAGCTCTAGGCAGGAGCTGCACCAGATAAGGGGCTCCTGCTCTGCTGGAAGTGCAGCCTAATTATAATCGTGGGAGCAGAGGAGCCCAGCCATGGACAGAGAGATGAGCTGTCTGCTTGGCAATTCTTGAGAGACCCTTGAGAAAAGTCTGTGGGAACAAGAGTGTTTGTAACCTGAGCTTCCTCTAAGTTCAAAAACAATTTGTTGTGGGCATGCTGGGGAAAATGCAGGTGCTGGAAAAATGTATATGTATGCACGTGAAAGTGGGTATTAGAGACAAAGTTCACAGGGGGAAGGGTGTCTGTGCTCCAGGATGGAAAAGAGCCAGGTCCGTGGGCAGAGGCATATACGCTAACCAGGCGTGGTTTCTGCACCTTATATTTATCCAGTGCCTTTCTTCTGAGGCACTTTCTGCATCTCACAGATGTTGTCTTCTTTGTTATCTCCATTATCCACACAACATAACTACCAGGTGGGCATGAAGCATGGTTGATTCTGTATTTACCAGTGAAGAGACTGAGGCACCAGAGGGGCAGGGCTTTCCCTGAGGCCCACAGCTAATGGGAGCAAAGTTAGACTTAGCAACTGGAAGTTCAAGTACAAGCTCTCAGCTGGATAGATGTAAGTGGGGGACTCACTGGGCTTGCTGTAAGAAAGAAGGGTGTCTTTCGAAGGTGTGGGTGAACAAGAGGGAGGACGTTTGTCATTTAACATTTATGACAGCCTCTGTGTGCTTCGCGAGGTAAAACCTGTCTCAGCCATTCAGTGTGTGCATGTATGTCTATGCGTGTGCCTCAGTAGACCTGTGGCAGGATAGCTGCCATCATGGGGCGCTGCTATGCAGTGTGTGTGTTGGGAGAGCCTGTGCATTGGGCATGTGTCAGGGGAGGATTTGCCAGGCAGTTTTGAGAAGCCGTGCATTTGCCTATAGAGACCGAGAGGTAGGTGGGCTTCAGCCATAAAATATGGCCTTCTAATTCTCCAAATTTATTTATATACCTTTACATTAATTCCACATTCATTTAATAAGTATTCATTGGGTGCTAACAAAATGCAAGGCTCTGGGCCAGGCAGTGAGGCTTCAAAGATGAGTAAAGTAATGATGGCAAACCTGTCATTAAGCAGCTTACAGATGAGCGTAATGAGTAATAGTTCATGACATCTAATAACGTCCACTGCGTACACTGTGCCCGGTATTTTTTATCCATTATCTCATCTATCCATTATCTCAGCCCTGCAGGGTATGTGTGATGATCAGAGGAGGAGATAGCAAATGGAGGAGGGAGGGAGGATTTGATCTCAGCTCTGCCCCATGGATCTTACACTTTCTCCTGCTACCTATGAACGTAGAAATACCTGTTTCTTTTCTATAAAATGTTCTTGCCCAGTCCCTCCACCTAGCTAGCTCCTGCTTGCACTTCTGGTTTTAACCATGTGAATCAACGTCTCCAAGAAACTGTCCCTTCTCCTTTCCTTAAGTCTGGGTCACGCACCTTCCTGAGTTCCTGCCATCGTTCTATGCTATCCCACCTTACCCACTGGCTCCTCAAGAGCCAGCAACGTTCTTAGAGGCAGAGATTGTGTCATGAATTCCCAGCACAAAGTAGTGCTGGTTACTCTGAGTAGGCCCTTAGTCAATGCTTGTTTAATGGAGTGGTGGGAGGGAAAAGAGCTGCGAAAGACCCTGGGCAGGGAGTACTTTTCCCAGCAGCAGATTTGTGCAGGGGACACACTTGCTGGCCTGGCCTCTGATACTCCAGCCTCTGCTTTGGGCCAGTTCCTTCAGAGGCTCTGCCTAGTCAGGGCTTCTCCATCCCAGCTCCTGCCTCCTGCCTCCAATAGTTTGGGAGCCTAAGGAAAGCCTAGCCCCCACCAACTAACAAGTACAATGACAAAGGGAGGTGCTATGTGTGATCTAGAATTGGAACCCCAGGGGGGCAGTGGTTCCAGGGCAATGATGAGGTGTTTCTGGGACTTTGCCAGCAAAGAAGTGTCCAAAGGCCTAGGGAATCTTTAGGCAATTTACACGGCTGGTCTTTGAGTTTCCTTTTGAATAGGTCTTTGTTTTGCTGAGTTTGAAAGCCACTGATCTAAATTGGACACTCTGACTCTGCTGCTGGGAGTGTGAATTGCTACCATGTTTGGGGAGGTAATCTGGCCATGATTTGCCCAAGGTCACCCAGTCATAGTCTGGTGACTCCCTTCCCATGCTCTTTGGACCACCTCATTATTTCTCATATCAGGTTTGCCCCATGCCTTCTCCAGGATTGTGATGATTTCAGTTTTCCTTTCAAAGATCATGACTCAAGTTTGAAAAACTCTGCATTTTCACTGTTTGTTAAAGGTCTTATCCATGCAAGGTCACGGGTCTTCCTGAGTTCATGAATTCCCATCAGGTTGATGGGAGATCTTTTAAAAAGGCTAAATAACGGTTTGAGATTAAATTTTGTGTTGCGAATTGGGAAGGTGGAGCAGCACACATGAATCAATGACACTTGGATTATACTAACTTTAAACCCAGCAGCTAATCAGCATGAGGAAGGTGAGCTCAAGGAGGTGGTGATAGACTGACACTCAAGAAGGTAGAAGAGAAGAGACATAATAGCAGCCAGGTCACAGCTCCAGGTTGGAAGCTTAGAGTTGAAGGGATGGGGCTTTTTCTTCCCAGGGGAACCCTGGGAGCATCCTGTTACCTTCTTGCCCCATAAGTCAGCCACCCTGCCCAGACAGAGCTGGGAATGAAGGGTGGGAGGGCTCACCTTTTACAACTGCCCGCAGCCAAATGAGTGTGCAGACTGGCCTGGACTTCTTCCTCCAAGGATTGAGAGCAATGCGTGGGGATGTGTCGCAGTCGAGCACAGTGGAGTTGGGCTTCGGGCGAGCTGCCCTTGGCACGGCAGCCTCTGTGTCTGCGATCTCCATCCTGCTTCTCTCACTCTCTTGCTTCCTGCCAGACATCGACTTCCACCAGACGGTGAACGCCATTCCTGGCCTTCCTGCAATAATGATTCTAATATGCCCTTTTATCTGTCCAGGACTTTACACCTTAAAAGGAATGTTGTTATTAATGACTATCTAAGAAGATTTCTTCTACCAGGTGACAGATGAGAAACTTGAGTGAGCTCATCAGAAGTAAAAGATTTTACATAAGAATCTAAGTGAAACGCTGAATTTGAACCCAGCCATCCTGACTGCCAATCCGGGCTATGGCCACCCATCATCAGGCCACGCTAATTAAATAGATTTAGGTTCACTGCATTGTTGACAAATGTTTAATCTTCAGAGGGAAAAAAGATATTTTAAAAAGATATTTTTCCTGATTTCAGAGAGGAAGGGAGAGGAAGGAAGAGAGATAGAAACATCAATGATGAGAGAGAATCATTAATGTGCTACCTCCTGTGTACCCCACCCTGGGGATCAAGCCCGAAATTTAGGCATGTGCCCTGACTGGGAATCAAACTGTGACCTCTTGGTTCTTAGGTCAATGCTCAACCATGCCAAATGGGGAAAAAATATATTTTTAAAATCATAAGAACTCAGTTACTTTTGTAATCATTATAATTACAAGCATGATGAGAGTGAGAGTTTTCTTCACTTTTTCTAAGCTCTATTTCTCCCTAAGCACTTGTCATGCATGTATGTTGAATCAATAAACAATAAACTAGGACGTATCTAGCATAATGGAATGTCTACTTGAGACTTACTTTAAGAAATGGACTTTTCTCTCACATCAGTTCTTTCTTTATAGCTGGTCAATTCATAAGGTTTCGTTCCCTCCACATTGAAATTACAGCAAATTTTGCCTTCACAGAATATGAATTCATGACATTTCACTGGAATACCAAACTTGACTGCATTCTCTTTGTCCTGTTTCCACCGTGGGCATGAAATAAGTTCCAAAGTAAAGTGGCCTTGCATCTCCCCCTGGCAATGTGAGCAGTGTGTAGAAACCAGGCTTGGGAGGTGATTGCACATGGAGGCTGCCTCCAATGAGGAGAAGTTTAGGAGAGATTCTTATGAAGCATGGATGGGGAAAGGGTGCAGAGGGTGGGTTTGGAGGGAGATGGAAGATATAGAGGACAGACAGTGTGTATGTGTGCGCGCGCGCATTCACTAATTGCTCTTCTAATCAACCCAGCAGAGAGGTGATTTTTCTCACTAAGTGACAGGCCAAATTGGTATTTGAACAGATGATGTGGGTTATATCCAGGACCTGGAACAAAGGCAGTGAAGAGCTACTGTACCCAGATCACCCATAGATTTGCTTCCATGTCAGTGAGTCACTGTGAAAGAAGATGACTGCCTTCAGGATGGCAGCCAGCAAACACACACACACTCTTCATTCATTTATCCAGTCTTGTCATTTCTCCATCTGAGACATGCTCTCCTGATATCCAAATTCACAGTTGCATCTGGGTTGGCCTCTCTGTGGCATGATGTGGAGTGTACTCGGGCAGCCCACCTCCCTGACACTCCAGGACCTCCATTTCTGTCATGACCAGAGCAGTCAGTCTGGCTGCCATCAGCCCTTAAGAGCTGCCGATACCCCCAGGCCAAAACATCCCTCAGAAGCAGAGGGAAAGGTCTAGGTGAAGCTCCCAGCCCAGAGGATGGACAAAGGAAACAGCCCCTCGAGGGGGCCAGAAGTGGAGCTAAAATCGGGGTGGGATGGGTATAGCTCTGGAAATTCAATCATATCTAAGGACAAACTCAGCCCCATGCATAGCTACAACTCTGTGCCCAGACTGTGGGTGGCCGAGGCAGTGCCTGCCGGGCCCCAGGGTTGTGCAGGAGGCTGGCTGTCCTGCTGGCTCCGGGGCAGCTGCACTCTCCTTGCTGTGGCAGAGCCATTTGCTGCTCAGTCAGCCTCCTCCTGGCACCCTGGACTGCTAAATTGGTCTCAACTTGCTGTACTTCCACCCACCACCTTAGTCATTATTCACTGGCAGCATTCAGAGAGTGGGTGTAAAGCAGCCGAACATTATATTCCTGCTGAAAAGCGAGAGAATTGAGTATAGGCAGGCAAGGAAAGGAGCTGAGAGAAAGCGAAGGAGGCAGGGAAACAAAGCTTGGGTTCCCCAGCACCTTTCCCCCTGACCCCAATATGTTGGGGGGTGGAAGGGGCAGTGAGCATGGGTTGTGTGGGTCTGGGCTCAGTAGGAGGAGCGGCAGGGGTTCGAGGGTGAGAGGGGTACACACACTACTGAGAGGCAGCACCTGCGTGGTCTAGAGGGAGGAAAGGATATCAGCTGTGGGGAGAGGAAGCCCTCAGTCTCCTTAGCTCCTTGCTCTTTAAGTTCTACATTAGGTGCTGTCACACCCAATGAGCATCTCTTCCCATGTGTGATTACTTCTCATCGCTCCCCTACTCCCTGCCTAGACGATAAACCCCTTGAAAGAGAAAGTGTGTCGTGCCTCAGGTGTGTAGCACCTGGCCCTGGATACAGTCAGGGCTCAGCCCCAAACGGATGAGGCTGATGGTGGAGAGCCTGCAATGGTCCTTCCTATCTAGCCACTTCAGATCTCCCTGTGCTGCCCAAGGGCCTTCGGATCTGGAGTCGAAGGCAGCCAAGAGTGGCAAGAATGGCAGAGGAGCTTCAGAGTTGGCATCCCATCTTGAGGAGGAAATTGCAGGGAGGGAAAGTGGACCAGCTACGGAAGCTGGTGCAGAGGCTCCAGTGCGGTGAGGTGTATTGTGGCTCCTAGATGGCTCACCCAGCATTACACTGGGGCTGGCAGGAGGTGACCAAGAGTGACTCTCACATCAGACAGCAGAGACATCATCGAGCAAGGTCTGTGTGACCTTGACAGGAGGTTCTCTGAGTCCCTGATAACATTTGTTTGGTCTTCCAGGGACACAGGGTGGACAGCAACAACCCACCCCTGGAACCTGGTGGGTTCCCTCCCACCCTCTTCTCCTGTAAGATAATGGAAAAACTCTGAGAACAAAAGCCGCTACACAGCTAGGGAGGCAGGGACACTGGGAAACCACACTCCAAATGTCAAGGGTCAGAAGTCTGGGGAGTGAGCCCTGCTCTTGACCTTATGCCAGTCGCCAAGAGGCAGACTGTCTGAGTGTCTCAGGAGGCCTTTGCGGCTGCACCACCACCTCAGCGGTGAGGTCAGTGGCGGAGGGGCTTCAGAAGACACTTGAAGCCCTCAGGACCCTCTCTTATTGGTTGCAACCTTCAGACTCCGCTGCTTGGACTCCTTTCTGCGCCTCCGGGAAGGGCTTTTCAGCAGTGCAAGAGGAGGAGGAGGGAAGGATTAGACTGGGCTCACGTCTTGGGGAGACAGCCTCCCCCTCCTTGCTGATCAAATTCCCCCCAACCCCCACGTCTCAGTGGCGCCAGCAGACAAACCGCACTGCAGGCAGGTGGGGGAAAGCAAGCCCCAGGCAGCCCCCAGCCACCACCTGCCCTGGAAAGGGAGCTACTGACCAGGAGGGCTTCCAGCTGCCTGCCTTCTCCCTAGCTGGCCTGCAGCCTCCCAGGCCTGAAGGCTCTGCACCAGCTTGGGGCACCTGAGGGCAGGATTCGGGGCTTTTCCTGACGCCACATTTGCTCATCCACCTGGAAGACTAGAAGCCAGGCTTTCAGCTTCCCCAGACCTCCCTCTTAGCAGCTCCTAGACCATCTGTTGATTTAGAAACTTGCTATTTTTGATGGAATTACTTCTATGCTAGAGCTACAGCAGGACATCCAAGTTTAGAGTCCAAGATTTACCTGGAAACTAAAGAGCCTGCATTAAAGAAATGGCCAGTACTCTGCATAGAAACATACAATTTCAGGGTTGAAGGGATCTTTAAATCCCAGTCTATCTGCTACTTTCCAAACCCCCACCCCCCAGCAAAATCTCCTCCCCTAAGTTGTCTCTTCCCTCCCTACTTACTTCCAAGAATTGCTGTTCTGGACCCAGGAACACAGTTTTTTCTATTTTATTTCCATTCCTTCAAAGACATAGAATGCTATGTCCCTGTCAAACACTCTGCCAATGTCTGGGAGGAGACCCCTTCACCAGGCATAGCTGGCCTAGAATTTGGGGGAGGAGACAGATACCTTAAAATGTATCACTAGACAAAGATGTAGAATTTGAGAAGGACCCTGTGGGTTGACTGTGATTTTTTTTTTAATTTTTAAAATTTTTATTCATTTATTTACTTATGGTTAATCATCACTCATTGATTCTTAGAGGGAGTGAAAAGGAGCTGAAGAGAGAGAGAGAAATATTGATGTGAGAGAGACACATCAATTGGTTGCCTCCTGCGCCCCCAACCCTCTCCCCCACACCCCCTCGCCCCGCCAATCAGGGCCAGGGATGGAGCTTACAACTGAGGTATATGCCCTTGACTGGAATCAAACCCAGGACCCTTCAGTCCACAGGCTGACTAACACTCTATTCACTGAGCCAAACCTGCTAGGGCTGGCTGTGATTTTAAGAACTGGAGGAAGAGGGTGGCAGAGATGGGAACAATAAGTGGCAGAGAAAAGAGAAACAAAAGCAAGTTGAGTCAAATTGAAGAGTGCCCTGCCTACCCAGCTCCAGGTTCGCATGCTGTTTGGCAGCAGTGGGGAGCCATGGCAGTCATAGGAGAGGACTGGCATGGAACAGACCTGGGTTTTAGCAGGCTCGTCTAGCAATGGAGTATAGAACGGAGGTGAGGGGGGAACACTTTCTAGAAATAACATCATTTATTAGAATACCTATCTATCCTTCCTGTCTGGGTGTTGATAGCTATGTTCCTAGAGATATCATGCAGCCTGGAAATGTGGGGGAGCCAGGCATCCAAGAGAGGGGAGTTCCTCATCTGAGGTCAAAGGTCAGGGTTAATGTGCCATGTGGAGGACTTTATAACAGGAGACATGGCTAACACCTTGCTTTGGACCCGGGACCAATCACAGCTGGCTTTTCTTTGTTTGTTTTTTATGGCTGAAGACATAGAGGTCCAACTGGCGGGCCTTGCTTAGAGTCCCAAGGCTGGCTCGTGGCAGAATGAGAGCTGTACTCCCACTTCAGGGCTCTTTCTTGTCACCCACTAGTAACCAGGAGTGAGGACTGCAAGGCTAGTAGAGTTAATAAGATCAACCATGAGTGTCCAGCAGGTTTGCCTCAGGGACACATGAGTACACTCCCACTGTGTGCTCTCAGTCTCTGGATTTCTCCCCAGCAGGCCGAGGGATGCCCTGGACATCAGGGACAGCTGATACCCAAGACCTCCATTTTCTTTTCTGTCTTCTTTCTTACTCTCTGGCTGCTTCCGACATTTTATTTTCCTCTGTTCCTCTGCCTTTTTCTTGGTTCTGAGAGTTCTGGAAGTTCCCAGCTGATGTGACAATGAAGCTTACTATCAGTTGCAGTTGGCACCTTTCAAAAATGGAAAATCTGTTCTCTGCCCTATCTCATTCGAGTTCAGTTTAAACCAGATCCAAACAAAATGCAAGGGTTGTTGGTGTCAGTCAACCGTGCTAACCGCCCAGGGTGTTGATGCCACATGGGCAAAGAGTCCCAGACAGGAGGCAGGTCTTGTCAAGCAGGGACCTCCATTATTCTCAGGGGAACAGGATGCCTGGGATCCCCTGCCCACAGCCATGAAGCTCTCAGAACACTATTCCCCACCTTCTTCTGGAAGGCTCCTTGGTCTGGCACCTGCCCAAGAGCTTGCTAACTACCTGCATAGTCAAGGAGGCCAACGCCAGAGCAGTGTCCTGTGAAGTCTCAGGTGAAGTGACACCTGTACACAGCGTCTTCCTCCAGAAATAACTCAGCCCCTGCCATGTTCATTTTCACCTGGATGGCAATCACAGTCCTGGCAGAGGGAGCAGGCAAGTCCTAAAAGTGAGGCATGGTTTTTTTCCTGCTTGAAGATTCCATGAAACAAGTGTGGCAAGTTTGGGAGCAAACAGCAGAAGGAATCAGAGACCAGTGTTTGGATCCAGCAATGCGTACTGTCTATTAGCTGTGTGGCACTGGGCAGGCCATTTAGCCTCTCTGAGCCTCATTTCTCTCATTTATAAAATGCTTTGTGTCCCATATAGAATTTTTATGAAAATTCCATGAGCCAATATGAGTAAAGACATATGAAACATAGTAGGAGCTTCATTTGTGTTAACCCCTGCCCCTCCCATCAGCTCCAAGGGAAGAAAGTCAGGCCAGGCATAGGAGTAAGTTCTCTATTTGGGAGGCCCCTGAGCCCGTGGTCCAGGCACATGTCCGGGGGTCAGGGAGGGACAACTTTGGAGTCAGGCTGTGCTCTCTGTGACAACTACCTTCTTATCTGCTTCCTCTGCAAAGGGAGACCATTGTAGCTGACAACAATGTGAGGGAACCACTCCACCTTATCACTAGGGTCTCCATCTACTCTGTCAATTTGACTAAATTTTGACTTGAGATATGAGGCAGAAGCAGTGAGGGAGACATCATTGAATGTCCTAGGTTGAGACTCAGTACTGAAAGTGTATCTTGCTCTCTTCAGCTAATGCCACATGTGTGAAGGAGAGAGGAGGTGGGAGGCGGGCCCAGAAGCCAGGACTCAGCTGGGAGTTCCCTCTGCTTCAGGAAGGACCCCACAACTCCACTCCAGCACCTGGATAGACAACGGTTTCTCCGCAGGGAGAGAGGCTGGATGGAAGGGGCATGTGCTGTGTCTCTTCCTTCCTCCTGCCTCTCGCTTCAAGGTCAATGTCTTTCCCATTTATATTGTTTTCTGGAAGATGCAGCATGTAAGGTCAGGAAAGGTGGAGAAAGAAAAACAAGTAAACTGCAACTTCTCTGTGCATTCAGTTGGGGGGATGACAGATGTGAGGGGGCCCAAGGTCCAGCTGCATCACACAGGAGTGTGCAAATGACTGAAGTTGAATTCTGCACTGGAAAATTAGATCATTTATGGCACCCATAAATGACATGGTGGGGCGGAGCCTGGTGGACCAAGGAGAAGCTGCTCCTGTTTGACACATTCCCCATCAGCGACACAAATACCGATCCTCCCCGTGAAACAAGCAGGGGGCATTGAACTCATTTTCCACTTGCCTTCTCCTCTTCCTCTGGATCTTTTTTTTTCTTTTTCTTTTTTTAAGTAGAAGAAGCTTCACTTTAATAGTGAGGCCCAGAGAGTCAAAGGGATTTCCTCCAGGGCACACAGCACACAGTCGTTAGGTTTCTGTTCTGACAAGTCCCTTAGTTTCTCTGTCCTAATGTGTTGGTATCTACTGGAGAGAAGGCAGTGCCTCTACCATCGTGGGGCTCACATGGCATTTAGGGAGAGGGGATGCCAGTCCAGGTGCAGGAGCCTCTATTTTAGGAGCAGGAGAGTTTGAAAATATCTCAAAGCACTGCCCAGGACAGAAAAGTCCTGGGACTTGCCTGGGCTGTATCGGGCTTCTGCCTGCCCACCTCCCAACAGAGTTGGAAGGACTGACTGCCCTCTGCACAGTCCCTGGGACAGTTTATAAACCACCCCTTGACTGTGCTCTGTGACTGAGAAGCTGAAAGAGACGTGGAACTCGTTAAGGGAGCACAGGCCTGCTTCAGATGTCTCTGCACAGTAGTCCTCAGAGATGATCAGGACATGGCAGCACAAACCCTCCAGCATACCTTTTCACCGGCAGCTGAGGACTGTGCTCCATCACCCGAACCTGAGCAACCAGTGCTGGGAAAGGGACAGGGAGACACGGGGATTTCTGGGAGCAGTCAGTTGCAGATCTGGTCTCATCACAGTGCTGCCTCCCTGCCTTCCCCAGACCTGTGCTGGCTGCACAGTGCTTCTGAGGCAGCTAGGACAGCATCTGCAGGAGCCGGTGGCAGGGGACCCCACTTTCCTGAGGACCAGAAGTTCTTATAGGAAATCAGCCTTTGCAGGCAAATATGTTTCCACATTGAGTCACAGAAGGGCCCCGGCAGAAGGCAGGCTGGCGTATAAGAGCAGTTGATGACTACGACGGTTTCTTTTGCAAGAAAACCAGGGTTGTTCAGTGTGCACCAGCCCCAGTGCAAGACTAAGCCTCGCTCAGGGCAAAGCAGCCATACGCTGCCTCCTGGTCATTCTTTCTGTCCCCTTCTTGCTCCTTCCTGGACTCGAGTGAAAGGATCCCCCACAGGTGAAATTTAGTTTTCCTCAAGGAGGTAGTGGTGGAAATGTGGGCTAAGAGTGGAGCCAGAGACAGTGAGCCCAGGAGGACAGCAGGGTTGAGATGCACAGAAATGCCTCTGGGAGGCCCGGGCTGACTGCCGTGAGCCGCCTGTGGATTACTGCAGTTTAGGAAATGCTACCGCTGAACACACCTCGCCTCTACCCTCTGTTCACCAAGGCCAGAGGCTGGGACTGCTCCCCCTGCACAGCGAGCTTCTGACTGACTGCTCCTCTCTTTGAGTGTCTGGAGTTCTGCCTGGCAAGCTCCGTGCAGCGCCCAGGGACACCAGGGGACTTGAGGGGTGTTACCATCCACCTTTCAGATCATTGTGTCCTAAGTCCTTTAAGAGCAATTCTTATAAACAATTGATAAGTGATTACTCATCTTAAATCTAATCCCTAAATGCCCCAAATGGAAATGTCCCCAGTTCTTTAGATGATGAAAGAAAAATGGTGGAGACCAGGGACCTGCAGAGTTGGAGAGAAAAAGATCAGGAGTTTGAGCCTAGCCTTAGAGCCCAGCGGTGTCTTGAGTCACCAAGCCCATATGTTTCAAAACAACAACAAAAACCTGATGCCATTTGTTAAGCTCTTGCTTATATCTTAGTGCCTTTACAGTTAAAACTCCTCTCCATATGTACAGAAGCCCTGTGAGGCGGGCACTGCCATCAGCTCCCATCTGCAGAAGAAGCAGAAGTGTGGAGAGGCTGCAGTGTGGCCAAAGACAAGGGTGAACCCACAACACAGGGCGTGATGGAGCAGGGGCTGGGCTACCGGGCACAGTTAGGGTGAAGTCTGGAGGAGCCGCAGGCCTGCGGGGAGGTGGGTGGATAGGGGCCAGGGGGACCATTACCAGGAGTGAGCCTACTGCTGGAGATAAAGGACCAGAGTAACGACTCATCACAACTCAGTCAAACCAGACACTGCACTTGCCAGTACAAAATCTGAGGCTTCATTTGTGGGTCTGTCAGGTAGGGATCACAGTAGTGCCTCGCTCTCGGGGTGCTTTGGGGTACAGCAAGGAAATACTCAGCATTGGGAGCTGAAGAGCTCTTCCCCCTCTTGGCATCGCCAGCCTCCGCTGTCCTGCTTGGACATCCTCCTCTGGCAGAGGACATGGGAGGGGAGGGCAGCTCCCATGGCCTTTCCAGGGCAGCAGCGCCCCCATTCCTGAGCCATGGGGGGCTGGTGATCAGCTTTTCCAGAGGGGGCTCCCAACAGCTTCCAGGTCCTGGTTCTTCAGGGAGACAGAGACTTAAGGATCCCCAGCTGTGCGGGGGAAGATGGGAGGAGGCAGCGGGAAGAAAGCCCTGCTCAGCTATCTGCCAACATGCTTCACCACCGCCCCCCCTCCTCTGTTCTTGGAGAAAAGAGCTGGGAGGCTGAGAGGGAGCAGGAGGAGCCAGGACTAAGCCCTGGGAACAGGAGGGGTGAGAGTGGGGAGACACTGCCGTCCAGCGCCCTGCGCCTAGGAGGGTCTCACGAGGAGCAGCTGAGTGAAGGAGACCCCCAGGTTTGGGAGTTCTGCTAAAGCCACCTGCCAGCCCCATCCTAAAGGTGACACCTTTCTGCCAAGTCAGGAGGTAGAGTCAAGAGCCTGACAAGCTGGGGAACAGTTTTTAGAGCCAGGAGGTAGGGAGGGAAGGAGAGAGGGAGAAAAAATGGTCTGGTGGGTGAGTTTATAAATTTAGCTTTCAGCCTTCCTCTCCTGTGTCTTAGCTCAGGCTGCTATAACAAAATACCATAGTGGGTGATGGAAATAATAACCATTCATTTCTCACAGTGCTGGGGGCTGGGAAGTCTCAGATCAAGGTGCTGGCAGATTTGGTATCTGCTGAGAGCCCACTTCCTGGTTTGCAGATGGCCACTGCTGTGTCCTCCTGGTGAAGAAAGAGGGTCCTGGTTTCTTCCTTTTCTTATCTTATAAGGGCACTAATCCCATCAAGGGGCTCTACCCTTGTGACCTCATCTGACCTCATCGACCCCCCAAAGGCTCCACCTCCAAATACCTCCTTAGGGTTAGGCCTTCAATGTGTGAATTTGGGGGAATAGAAGCATTCAGTCCATAGCTCCGAGCATCGAGCATCCCGATGGGCTGTAGTGTGCAGGAAGGTCAGCGTTCCTGACTGAGAGGGTGCAAATCCCCTGTGAGGAAAGGAACTGAGCGACTAAGGGAGAGAGCAGCACTCCCCAAGTCAGGAGATGGTGCTTAGGGGCCCACCAGGTGGGTTTGAATCCTTCTCCACCTCTCATCCCCAGGTGACCTGGGATCAGTTCCTTGTTCTCTCTGACCCCTATCTCCTCATTGGTAAATGGGGAGGAAAGGAAAAAAAAAAGTTATAGAAAATTTTTAAGTGAAATTTTTATTCAAGTATAATATACATACAGAAATATGCACAAATCATGGATGGACAGTCAGATGATTTTTCACAGTTCTCATGTAAATAAAACCCGAGGCAGAAGATAGAACATAATGGTACTCCAGGAACCCCTCTGCTCCTCTTCAAATTACATCCATCCTTTCCCCGGCACCAATGCTTACCTCTCTGTAAACAGCTTATTAAGAAAATCTCATGTATGCATCCTTGGGGAGGCGGGTCCTGTGGTTGTGTGCAATGGTAGTTCTGGCATTCTCGTAGCTCCGTGACATGCTACTGTACAAATATTCCACCAGGGATAGGATTGAGGTTTCCAGGTGTTTCTGGTTGGGGACTCTTACACACAATGCTGCTAGGTCTTTCAGTAAGTGTTTTAGTAAACGTGGGAAAATGTCTCCTGGGTGCACACTAGAAATGGAACCTTTGGGGCATAAGATGGGCATCTGCCACCCTCTCTCAGTGAGGTCGAGGGTGCCTGCCCTGCCCCCAGTGCTGTGAGACAGCCCCACTTATGTCATGTCCTTGCCAAAACCTGATGTTTTGGGGCTTTTTCATTTACTCACTGCAGTGTTTGCGCAGTGGTATTTAATCGTGGTTTTAATTTGCATTATCCTGAGGAGTGTCTGTCTATACATTTTTTGCCTTTTCCATATTCTGTTTTATGAAGTGCCTAATTAAAATCTCTTGTTCATTTTTAATTTGGTTTCTGCCTTTTCATTCAAGATTTACATGAACTCTTTTTGATAGGTGGATGGGAGTCCTTTGTCAGATATGTGTCTTAGAAACACCTCCTTCCACTCTGCTTTGCCGTTTAATTTCAGCGGAGACCTCTGAAGGAGGAAGAGAACTTCTTAATTTGTCAATATTATTTCCTGTGTGATTAGTGTTTTGGATGTCCTGATTAAGAAATTTTTGTCTATCCATAAGCCAAGAAGTTGTTCTTCTATGTTTTCTTCTAGAAGCTTTAGTCTGTTACCTTCCATATTTCTATCTATAAGTCATCTGGAACTATTTGTGTGTAGGGTGACATAGGAGTCAAAATTTACTTTTTTCATAAATGGGTACTAGTTAAACAGCACCAATTAATAAACGTAATTTTATTTTCCCACTGTTCTGCACTCTCCCCTTTGTCAGAAATCAAGTGACAGGACTGTTTCTGGACACTATTTTGTCCCAGTGGTCAGTTTCTCTAGCTGTTTGTCAGTCTGACATTGTCTTCATTACTCTCACTTCATAGTCTGGTAACATGCACCCTCCAGCTTTGTTCTTTTCAAAATGGTCTTGGTTATTCCTGTCCCTTTGCATTTTACTATTTAGGGTATCCCCCCAAAATGTATACATACTTTAACAGCTGGTAGCTCAATTTTGAAAATGAGATATATTTTAATAAACATTGCCTTTATAATTATTCAAAGTGTGTGAACACATTTGGGGGGGGGATACTCTATATAAGTGCTGGGTTTTTGATTGGGCCTGTATTGACCCCGTAGATCAATTAGGAGAGAATGAACATCTTTAGAATATTGTCTTCAGAATCCATGAACCTGTCATATGTCTGCGTCTGCTTAGATTCCCTTTAATTTATTATAACAGTACTTTACAGTTTTCAGTGTAGAGATTATGTACAATGTTAGTTGTTCCCTGACATCTACATTTTCTAAATGTTACGTTTTTATTTTATTTTTTTAATTTGGTGCTAGTATATAGGAGTGCAATTGTCTTTTGTATACAGACCTTGAATCCAGTCACTTTGCTACATTTATTGCAAGGATTAAATGAGGTCATGGATAAACCCCAGGCATATTACGAGGGCTCACTAACTTCTGTCTGTGTGCCAAAGAATCTAGCCAGGACAGGGACTCAGTACCAAAGGTGCACTTAGTGGAGGGAGACATCGGGATGAGAAGGTCAGTGAACCTCGGAGGACAGGACTTGCTGGCCAGTTGAAGGAGGGAGAATCCCTAAGGAGAGAAACAACAGGAGAAAACCATCTTATATGGGCCATGAGAAAGGTGGAAGAAACCTAAGTGGATTGTAATGGTGGTACATCCACTCTGTCTTGATCCTAACTGCACATGAGGTCACACACAAGGTCATTTTCAGAGACGAGAAAAGGGCTCAGCATGAAAAGGCCCAGCCAAAGTCTCTCTGTGAGGAAGGAAGTGGTAAGGTAGGTTTCACCACGTTACAGAGAGGTTTTCTAACACGAGCGGATGGTGGCATGGGTCTTGATGAGCTTGGCCATGGAAGCAGAAAAGGTTATCAGGAAGATAAGTGATGAGAGTGTTGAAATCTGTGTTTAGAAGACCTTTGTGCAGAATGGGAGGCAGCAGGCCATCCTGAAGGTTGTGACTACAGGGTGGGCCTGAGATGATGCAGACCCTCAGAGAGGGAGGAGGGAGCAGTGCAGAGGAGGGAATCACAGATCAGGCAGCTAATCTCATGATTTAATCTAAACCCAAAACAACAAACTGTCCTGCATCTGCTTCACTGGACCCCCTCTTCCAGGGCTGTGGGCTGGCTCCAGCTCCTGTTACACACTGAACTCGTTAACCTTCAGAGGGCCGCTCCCTCCTGCCTCCCAGAGGCAACCCGCTTCCTGTTAGCTCAGTCCTTTCATCCGGTGACTCCCTTTTAAATAGCTGCGCTGTGCCCAGTGCTCCCTCAGCATGAGGCTGAACTTGGCAGCGGTAGTGGACACCAACAATCCTTTCTCTCTTCTCAAAGTGTGTTTGGTCGTTGATCTCACCAGAGACTCTCAAAGTGTCTGCATCTGCGAGAACAGTCCTGATGCTGCCCCCCGGGAGATGATGCAGGGAGCGCAGGAGAGAATGATTCACTCAGGACCACATAACTCCTCACAGGTCCAGAGGAGAAAGTTCAAGCCCCTGGTCCATTGTCATTTCTACTCCACCATTTAGAAAAACCAACCACAGGAGGTGGGGTGGCTATAGCTTGGGCAACACTGAGGTTCCCATATTGGGTTAGTTTTGACTCTCATACAATCCATTTCTGGACTTTGAAGATGGAAGTACATCCTCCAGAGACCTCTCCCCTTCCTCTATCTTCCTGCCCCAGTACCGAGGCCTGGCGCTGGGCAGGCAGCACAGGGCAGCTTCAAAGGCCAGATGTGCCAAGGGCTGGATGAGCAGGCAGTCTGTCCTCTAAGGCCTGCAGTTTCAGCTGGTATATTAGGCCCTTCCCTCCTGTGTCCCAGCCAAGCTAGCTTCTCAGCAGGGTCTTTCACATGTTCTCCTTGCTGGTACAAACTACTACTCTGTGTAAGCTGGAGTCCCTTGTCTAGAAAGAGCCATATGTCTCCCCAGAGCAGGCAGGTAGGGAGAAGGGAGTGAAGCAGAAACAGGCTGCCTGCTTGGAAAAGGCTTTCTGTGGAAACCTTTCTGAACCTCCAGCTATGCTATCTCTTTCCCACGAGACACTCCTGAGACACAGCTGAGCCTCCTTGAGCGGTCTCCCCTGTGACCAGTGAAGCCCCTGGAGAGATGGTTAGGCTCAGACACCTTCCACTGAGCTCTTCCCCAGAACTGTCCCACTCCACTCACTTCCGAGGCCCAGGGACCTGCCCTGGCAGGTGAGGATGGAAGGCAAACTGCCAAATTTTACTTAAAATACCAAATGGGACTAACCTTCATTGAGCACCTACTCTATGTGTCAGACACCTTACACATACGATCACATTGTCTAATCTTTAGAACAACCCCAGGGCATACATATTAGCCCTTTTCAGCTGAGAAAGACTTTGTCTCCAGGGACCATTTGCAATGTCTAAGACACTTTTGTCACAACTGAGAGAGGGGTGGAGAGTAGATATAGTTGACATCTAGTAGATAGAGGCCAGGGGCCAGGGATGCTACTAAACTTTCTAAATACACAGGATAGCCCCTTACAACAAAGAATGATCTAGCCCAACTTGTCAATATGCCAAGGCTGCAAACCCAATTGCAATTTATTAATGCACACAGAGACACGGGAATTCAGAGCCAAGCTACGTGCTGTCTGAATCTGTTTGACCCAAAAGCCTATACTTCTGTGGTTACAAAATGTCCCGTTCAAGAGCAACTGCCCACGAAGTCACCCCTGTCCTGGAAGAGGACAGATTTTTTCTCACTTTGCAAGCAGACAGGCATCTGCACCCACTGACCAGAAGCCCGTGACCTTGGGGAGCAGCTGCTCAGGTGCCCGCCTTTCCCACCAGTGCTCTGGAGGGTTATATGGTAGGATCTCACCTAGTGGTTATAGTATGTGCACATAGAGGGGCCTGGTAAGTGCCAGGTGGGGGTATTGCTTAGAAGTCCATGGGCATCAGAAGCCGTGTGGGCCCTGGTGGGAAACAGGGATGTCTCCCTATGGGAGGGCGGGACTAGAGTAGGTCTTGGGAGCCTCTAGTGGGGCCTGGGTGCTCAGGGGAGAATAGACCACTCACTCTCACCTCTGTCTCCTTCTTGGTCTGATATGTGTCCTGCTTCCTCTAATGACTTCTTCATGGCTCTAACAGCCATCTTGTTAACCATTGCCTTAAAAAACGTTGAATGTTTCCTGAGTTGCTGAGACAGAACAAGCATTCTGCCATTGTGCCCGCCTAGCCCCTCAGCATTGATTCAAAGACAACATAAGCAAAGTGTGTGTGCAGATCATAGAAGCAGACCTGGATGGTGGGGGTAGGGCTTTGTTTAGGAAGGAGGCAGCAGATGAGTCTGGAAGGTCCTTGAGAGCCTACTTGTGTAGACCTCTGAATGCCAGGCTAACAGCTGAGAGGAAGGCAGAGGCTGGATCTCCAGAACTAACTGGCACTTGGGAAGGGAGAGCAGTGATGCAGCTGCCAATGTTTAGAGAAGGGAGCTGTGGGGACGCCCCTGCCCCTTCCTCCCTGCCTGCTCTGTGGAGGCCCCCAGTTCTCCCACTGCTTCTTGAAATAACATGCGCAATGGCTGCCCCAGCTGTCAGAGGGGGAGGGCGGAGCGCTGCCCTTTATTTCAAGTGTCCTTACGGCTAATGGAACACGGGTCTGGACGCATGTGCATGCGCCTCCATGCACGTGGCACAGGAGGAATTATCCCCGTGAATGCCAGTGAATGGACAGCAACAATGTGGTGCAGTGAATGAGCGCATTGTAAGGTGCCTTTCATGGGGCCTGAATGACAACTGGACTCCAAGGAAGGGTGCCAGCCTGAACAGTAGCCACATCCAGAAAAATGAGAGGGGGCTTTCACACCAGACACAGCAGGGCTGCAGGAGAGGAAGCCCTCCCATCAGCCCTGTTCCTGGGCAGATTAAAGGGGGAGGAAGGTGTGCCCTTTCCTTGTGGGAAGCGCTCAGATCAGGGCCAAAGGGAAGAACCGAGGAAGGAGGAAAATCCAGTCTCAGCTTTTCTCTGATGGAACTTGGTGGGGTGGGAGCCTCATTGCCCTCTTTCAGTAGCAGTTCTGCTTCTTGGGATGGAAGCTAAATTGGGAAAAGGAAATCTGTGCCAATTACAGCGATTTCTGAGGCAAAGGGCTAGGTGTCTGCTATTATTCTTTATTTTCCTACCACCACCGCCACCCCATTAATGTTTCTTCTTCCAACCTCTTTAAGCCTCTCCAGCTTCTCTCCCTCCTTCCTTTACGAGTCATTAAGCTGAGTCTGCTGGGACAAATAAAATAGTGTTAGTCTTCAAGAAGCCCAATTACGAGTGCAGGGTGATAGGTAAAGAACAAGCAATTTTAGAGACAGGCTGGAGTCAGGCCCCCTGATGTGAAATGACTGATAAAGAGGCAGGGGAGATGCAAGAGGGCTTCCCAGAGGAAGCGGTATTTGAGTGGGACTCTGAAGAACAGGTTATCACAGGCTAAAAGCTGGGGTCAAGGGAAGATGTGAAAGAAATTCTAGGTTGACCTGAGCAAGGTGAGATGGGTTATATTATATACAGAGTGGTATTGGGAGAAATGGTGAGGAAAGTGAACTTGGAGGGTAAAAGGTGGAACAAAACTGGAAAGAGGGGTTGGGGCCCAGGTCACGTAGAGTCATGATTGCCCTGGGCTCACAGGTGTCTGAGGAAGGAAATTAGGACACTTATTCCAAAGGGGAGAGGCTGAAAAGGACGTCAACCTGACGCCTGGTCTATGTTTCAGAAAGGCGACTGTTAGTGTTGCGATATGGAAGCTCTATTGAGCTAGAAGAGACAGATCTAAGGCGGGAAGTCTGCTCTTTCATTTACTCGATGAACATTTCTCAAGTTCATTTACTCAATGAACATTCCAACTGGGTGCCAGGCACTGTGCTAAACAAGACAGTCCTAGCGACTCACAGTCAATAGGGCTGTTTCCACACGCCTCTCCCAGACACGCCTGATTGCATGGGAGGCTCTCACGCATATTGTCCTCCTGCCAGCTTCCCTGCAGGCCCAGAATTCCCAAACTGCACCAAGTCAGAGTTGGCAATAGACACTGATAGCCCTCTGGGAAATTTCCAAAACGCTGACGAATCCTGTTGTTTTGGCTCTTGCAGGAGATTCTTGGCTCTGCAGTGGGTAAAAGAGAGAAGGGGGTGCTTCTAGGACAGGGTGCCTGCCGGGGCTTTCTAGTATTCTCCCTCCTCCCTCCAATTCTGAGTGACCTCCAAAGTGAAAATGCCTGGTTTAAAGCCCAGTTCTTAAACCATTCCTTTCTTGGTTAAAATTAATACTAGAAAAAAATATATAATACCAACCTTATATACTTCCCTTTACTCCTGGGCAAGCCTCCAGTACTTATCTACTCATCAAGCCGTTGTATCTTAAAATGGATAAAATAAAACAAGTCTACTTCCTAATTATATTATTTGTTGATAACCTCCAGGCCTCTCACACTTATTTTATTTTACTTCTTGTGCTGATAGTGGTGGTGATGGGGGGAGTGGTGGCTACTGGTTAGCAATGTCTCTTCCTATTAAAATGTGTGCGGGTCCCTGACAGCTGCCTTCATTTCTGCAGGCCGAGAGATTTCTTCCATCATGCTAAAATGCACTCAACCACACACACGCTTGCTATTAAGCCCTGACTTCTTTTAGTTAATCATAGCTCATCCAGCATGTGACATCTGTACAAAAGAAATCAGATCTCCATAACCAGCAGCTATGATATAATCTCTGCCTTTATCTCCACTGATGTTTCTGCAGGACCCTCACCTTCTACACTCAGCTCCCTACTCTGCTTCTCAGTCGCTGCATTTACATCACAATGAAGGCCCTTTCCAGATGAACCAACCAACCCCTCCTTCTTTTCCTCTTCCCTCTGTTCTTTATTTTCCCACTCCCCAGATTTCCCTTCACCTTTTGGGGTCCCACCCTTCCCTAATGCTCTTAGATCTGCTCCTGCTCACGTCTCTCTGGGGTCTTCAGGAAAGCTTCAGTCAGGAAGGAATGGGGATGGGGGCTAACTAATATGCTCAGTTCTTCCTTTTCTTTTGACCCCCAACTTAACAGTAAAGATTCACGTTCCCCCTCTATATGGCTTTTACTTTGCCCTCAACTCATGACCCTACAGACATTTCCCTCCAGGAGTCCAGCACATAACCCCTTGCACGTGCACATATACACACAAGCAGTTACTCTACCTTTGTTTTCTATAACATCACCCCAGGAAGCCACTCAGTGAGGGGTCAAGGGCCAGGTCAGGATGTCAGTAAGACTAATTCAATCTTCTTTTGTACTAATTCCAACTTCCAATTAGATAAGGCCACCAACTCATCCTGGGTTTCCTGGGACTTTCCCTGTTTCAATGCTGAATTCTCACACCCCAGGATTCCCACAGTCCCAGGCAAATCTGGATAGTGGTCACTCTGTGAGTCCCAGATTCTTTGCACAAAATGGAGCTCAGAGTGCAGACAACTTAGAAAAACCTAATACCAATAGGGATGCTGAGTCCAGTGCATAAATGTGTACCCTTGCAGGTCCAATCATTCAGCTGTGCTCTTACAGTATGAGGAATGTCTTACATAGGTTTGCAAATCCCAAGCTCCCTCTCTCTCCCCTGCCCTGGACCAGACACTCAGACCTGAGAGCCACTGAGGCACAAGAGAAGGCTCCTCTAGAGCATGGAGCGTTGTCTAGCTCTGCTCCAGCCTACCTAGTGCGGTCCAAGGAGCCCCCTGGGGAGGGAGTTAAGCTGAAAAGGTTGATAAACCCCCTCTGTCGTGTTTTATGGTATTGAGCTAGGAAAGGATGCTGCTTGTGGAACCATAAAATAGAATATGAATTTTAAACTCATGCTTATCCATTCACTTCACAAACATTTATTGGACTCCAGGGCAGGTACTGTGCTTCGAAGTTAGGGATGCAGTGTTGAATAAAACACAGTCTTATAGATGTGAGTCAGGAGACCCTGCACTGTGGTGTGATTAACACTGCTGTAAGAACAAGCAGAGTGTGTGCTGAAGACAGGAAGGCCTCACAGAAGCCCTTCTCAGCAGATCCCAGGGACAGGGGCCTAGGGAGCAGTACAGGAAAACCTGGGAGAGGGCCAGTGGCAGACCTCTGCACACCAACTCCCACCAGTCAGAATGGGTGGAGGGCAGGAGGGGTGCGGATGCAGTGGTGCCACACAGCAGAAAGATGCAAGGGTGAACAGTCGTAATCAAGACGGCCTTCTCTGCCACATTAGGGGACTTGGACTTTATCCTTTGGGCAAGAGTGAATCCTTGGGAGACCTTGGAAAAGAGCAAATAATAGGCCTCTTAATATCCCAAGGAAAATATGGCAGAAACTTAGACTAAGGTAGCAGAAGTGGAGTTGGAGGGGAGTGCTGACTTTGAGTAAACTCAGTCATAAGACAGGATGTAGTGATTCTTCAGATGGGGGTAAGAGAGAAGAAGGAATCAAGTTTGGCTTGATCAAGTCCTCCCCCCCTCCCCAATTGCAGATGACATACAATATTATGTTAGCTTCAGGTGTACAACCTAGTGATTAAACATTTATATAACTTACAAAGTGATGACCCCAATATGTCTTATACCCACCTGTTGGTAGGATTTCTTAGAATCAGATTTCTGGCTTGATTGTGCCATTATCTAAGACTAGGAGCCAAAAGCAGGGACATGTTGGGGGAAGGTGAGTGATGGCAGGGAAGAGGAACTGTTATATTCCATTTTGGACATGCTCAGTGGGAGACGTGGTAGCCCAGCCAAGGGAAAATGGCCAGCAGGCAGTTAGAGGTTCAGGTCAGGAGCTCAGGAGAAAGGTTTGGGCTGCAGACACAGATCCAAAATTCATCACCAGGCAGAAACCATGGGAAAGGAAGGGTCCACCAGGACCAGAAGACAGGCTCAGAAGGAATCCCAAAGAGAACCAACATTTCAGAATGAAAGAGGTAAAAGAGGACAATGAAGGAGAGGCCAAGGAAAGTTGGTCTCAAAGGATGGTGTTGGAAAAAAAAATGGAGCCACAAAGAAGTCAAGTTTGATAATTATTGAAAAGTGTCCATTGGATTTAGCCACATCCCTGGAAACAGTTCTAGAGGACTGGTAAGAACAGAAGTCAGACCCTTGTGGACTGATGACAAGTTGGAAATGACCAAGTGGCAATAATGAGTATAGCTTCTCTCTCAAGAAGCATGGCTGTGAATGGGAGGAACAATGGTTGTTCCTGGAGGGAAAATGAGTGTAGGATTTAGTGTATTGCTTTTGAGTTGGTAGATGTGTGCACCTTTAAGTGCTGATGGGAGAGAATAAGAGAAAGCAAGACTTTGAAATAGGAGGAAGAGAACATAATTATTGGAGCAAGACCTCCAAGAAGGTTGGAGTTGATGGAATTATAGCAAAGCTGGAAGGATGACCTGATGTGAGGGCATGCCAAAATGGGAGGCACAAAGAGGTAAGAAGCACTTCAATTGCATTGAGGAACTGAGAGATTTTGCTCCAGGGCTTCCAGTGGTCTCTATATTACACAGATGAAGTTACCTGCAGGAGTCAAGTGCAGAGATGGGTACAGGCTTGCAGTGTGGAGAAGGTTTAATAGATTTGACTTGAGAAATACAAAAAGACAGCAGCAAGAGCCAAAGCTTGCTTAGAGATTTTTTTTTTTGGTATGCCCATCAGAATATGGGCTCAAAAAGAGTTGATCCTCTAGGTGACAAAAGCACTAGTCAGCAATATTGAGTCTTCTGAGCAGGAGAAACCAGGAGGGATGAATCTAGGAGAGGGCCAGGGACTATGCCTCAGGTGGGAGGAGGTAGCATGACAAAGGCATGTAGAAGGGAAAGGACTACATAGACCTTTGAGAGAGCTCAGGGATGCTGGCCAGGAGGTCACTTTAGATGTCAACTGCAACCCTGCATATCAGCAACCCTGTGTCCTGGACCAGTTGGGAAGCATGCTTAGTTGGTGTAGCTTGTGATAGTGGCAGGTGAGATGAGAAGAGAACTTGGGGTTAGATTGTACAGGGCCTTGAATGCAAGCCAGATTGTCACTTTCTGAGACAGTTGTATATGTCGATAAGAGCAGGCTCTGTTCTGCTCACTGCTGTGTCTATGGGCCCTGATGGTGACTGCATGTAGTAAATGCTTGCCAAATCCTTGTGAATGTTGAACAAAGGTACACATGCTCCCAGCAGCTCACCACACAGTGACAGATGTCTCTACCTATCAAAGCAACTATTGACACAGGTCCTTTGAGGTGACACCCAGCCATGCCTGCCCAGCCAAATATATCCATCCTGCTTTTACCTTGCTTGCCCCATGGCTGGGCTGTGTGGCAGTGGATGAGCTCTGGCCTATGAGCCAGAAGTCCTGGGTTCTAGAACCAATTCTTCCAGCTGTGACCCTGGTGCTCTCTTACAATATCTGTCCCTGGTTGTGATGAGGTCATTGAGATAAGGACCCATTGAAGTACAAGGTGCCACACTGTAGGCAGAGCACCTGATAAATGGTCCATTTAGCTGGTGCTCACTAGTTCCAAGTTGCTTCCCTTTCATTGTCCCTTGTAGTGAACTAAGCACTAAGTAGCTGAGCGGGGAGGCAGGGAACCAATAGACACCAAACCTCCCTTCTTAATATACTCACTCCTGGCCTGGCTCTCATTGGAAGAAATATGGTGGATATGTAAGGTGACTACACATCCCACTTTATGTCTGCTGTCCTAGTGTAATTAATACCAGTGCCTCATTTACTCTTAAACGTGTCCAAATCATGTGATCACCCTACTGATAGCCTGTGCTATGTTCACAGCTTCTGTGTTTCTGGGGAAGCTTATGTTTGCAAACTAGTGGCTTCAGTTGGACACAGAGAGGACTAAGAGTGGCGGGCAGCTTGGCTAAATCACATGTTTATGTGTACATATGTTTCCTTGGCCAGAGTCTCCCCCAGCTTTCAGTTATACTGCCCACAGGGCCTGAGGAGGAGCCCCGCAGCCAGCACAGTGGCAATATGGAAAGTACTATTAAATGGAGTCTAGTGCCCTCAGCCCTCTGCCACCTGGCTATAATGCCATGAGTTACAACAAGCAGGTTGTCAGTATCCTGTAAGGAATCTGTTTTGCAAGGGGCTTAGGACCAGACTCCCTTGCCTTGGTTTTGCATTTTGAGAGGAAGCTCAATATCTTATATCCCCCCACCCACCAGATATGGCTCAGTGGTTGAGCCATCAACCTATGAACCAGGAGGTCATGGTTTGATTCCCAGTCAAGGTACTTGCTCCAGTGGTAGCTCAATCCCCAGTGGGAGCATGCAGGAGTCAGCCAATCAATGATTCTCTCTCATCACTGATGTTTCTATCTCTCTCTCTCCCTCTCCCTTCCTCTCTGAAATCATAAAAAAATGTTAATATATATATATATATATATATATATATATATATATCCTATAGCCCTGACATAAATTTAAATATCTAGAGTTTCCTAACATTCCAAAAGTGCCTTTCACCCTTATTCTCCATTGTCATTTTCTTAAACCCTAAGTGGCTACCTTGGAAGATGGGAGGGAGGTGGGGAGGAAATCTTCTTTTACTGAGTGAGGGATGATAAAAATTTCCCTAGGGCCTTGGATGGATGGAAAGGTTGAGGGGAGTAGAGGTGGGGAGAATGCAAGATTAGGAATTATTCAGATGAAATCTAATTAAAATGTTCATCTAACTCAAATTGACATGGACTTATCTAACCTTTCCTCAAAATGTAAGACAAGGCCTACCCTCAAGGAGCTTTTATAATGATTCAGGTCAGGCTAAATCACATGATCAATACAATGATAAATTACAAAGAACATACCAAAACAGTGATTCTCAAGCTTTACCCTGCATCAGAATCCTCTGGAGGGCTGATAAAACATAAATGATTGGGCTCCAGGAATCTGGGTTGGGGTGATCTGAGAATGTGCATGTCTAACAAGGTCCCTGAGGACACTGTTGCTGCTGGGCTGGGGGCCGTGCTTTGAGAACCATTGCCAAAGAGCATCTAGAGAGCCACAGACCTTGAATTCATGTGGGAAGTTCCCCAGAGAGTCAGCATTGGAGGTGGGTCTTGAAGTGAATAGGGTTCAGGATACCCAAGGATGATAGCTAGCTATTGCTGAGTGCTTAGGATGTGCTGGGCACTGAGTGTCTGTGTTCAGCTTGCATTGTTTATTGAATCATCATAGAAATCACATAAAGTAGATGTGGTTAATGTCCACAGAGGCACTGAGGGACTAGGTGACTCATTTTGCCATACCAGCGCAAAACAGTGTCGAGGAGACAGCACAGGAGATGTTGCCGAGGGTTCTTTAAGATTCCCCATCTAGAGGTCCCTCCTCCTGCCCTGATCTCACATCTTCTCTGAGATCTCTAGCCACTGTCATGTACTCTCCTTCCTCTCCCAGAGTTCAAGGCATGGGTTTCTGTGGCCTTGGATTTGATTTCCCAACAGGGCATTGGACTGGCATTGCCTCCTTCAGACACACTTGAGAAAGGAGAGGTGATGGTCTATCTTCCCCTAATAAACAGACAGGTCAGGGAGGTCCTTCCTGGAAGAGGGCAGATCATGTGGAAAAGCACTGAGAGGCATTTAGGGAACCATGAGCATCACTGAAGTATGAATGAAGCACAAGGAGGGGCAGCAGTGAAGCTGGAGCAACCTTCTAGTCCCAGCATCTCCACGTGGCTTTTCAGAATCTCTCTCTGCAACTCTGGGGTGGCAGATGATAAGGTCTACAAGTTAAAGCATCACAGCGTAAAGGGAGCAGTAATGAGGGGCTTCAGGTCGGTGGGGGCAGTGAGATCCTATAGGGGAGCAGGATTACTTGATGCTTATCAGTGGCTGCAAGGCTTCCAGATCCCCAAAAGGAACGCACCCTGGAGGAGAACACAGTGAGGGTGAGAAATCAGGACAGAGGTGACACAGAAGTCAAAATTCCCTAGCCACACACATCAATTGGTACCAAGAGAGGATTAACTTAGGATATGTAGAGACCAGTCAGGAATGGTCACAGGTTCCTGTGTGGTGCACACAGACCCCATCAGACAGGCTACCCCTTTGAGCACTGGAGTCACCACTGTTTAGAAGTTAAAGGAGGAGAAATGGGCCCTGGTGTCCCATGGTGCCCTAGTCATAGGCATGGATGAGGCTCACCTTCTGCTATCTCACGTGAGAGCAGCCGCTGCACTCACTCATCGAAGCAGGGGTGAAATTTGCATGAGCTTTGCATGTAACTGTGGTTTAATTTTGGGAAAGAGAAGGGCAGGTTGGGGTTGGTGGACAATCATGTTCCTAAGAAGAGCCATCAATCAGCACTGTTAGGATACAAACTGCCCACTGGGGAAGAGGAAGGCTCAGCCAGCAGCTGACCGCTGAGATCTGCACACAAAAGGCTGCCAGGCGGAATGGCTTTTGACTCCTCCCAGCAGTGGGAAGCAGAATTGCTTCTGATTGTTCTCCTGATGGGGTGACTCAGCCTACCAGCGATTTCCCTTTCACTTGCTGCCTTTCCACGGAACCCAAGTGCACTTATTGAGAGCTGCGTGGGCCCCTTCTCCCAGCCCACCTGCAACCTGCCCCCCTCAGCCTCTCTGCACTGCCCACATTCCCCTACCTCCTCCCTCCTCCATCCTCAACTCTTTTTCATTCAGCCATTCACCTAGAAATACGTATTGAGCTTTGCACATGGAACCCTCCAGGCACCAGCAAAGCAAGCATGGGGAGGGTTGCAGTTTGGGCTGAAATGATTAACCAGCTCCCAGGCTCACCCCTGCCCAGCCCTGGCCCCAGCTCCCCCATTCCTTATCCAGAGCAGCAAATGGCAGGAAAGGTCAAGGACAGTAATACAAACACTAGAATTCCAGATAAGGAAAGCTGAGTCAGGCAGTGTACTGGGGTGGGGGACAGAGGGTCAGGGGGAGATTCATCTTGAAAGAGGAGTCAGGTAATCCTTGGGCATGTGCCCTGTTTAACTCCAGGGAGACCTCCACTGGGGAGCTGCTGGGGGCCATCCCAGCACCGCTAGCCCCAACAGGCAGATGCTACTGGACTGCTTTTACATTCTGCAAGCCCCACTGCCCTCCAGCAGGCTAGAGGTAGGTCTGGCCTGCCCCACTCTCCACAAGGAGATGGAGATGGGGATGGGGGTGAGGTGGTTATCCTTCCCTAAAGACCTGCTCCTTTAACTTCAAGACATGAGGACCTAGTTCTAGCATCTTTCCACACTGCTTTATAATTTCATAAGCCCTTTGGGATAAATTTATCCACTGTATTCTTCTTACTGTGGTCAAGCATTTATTTATGTGTGTGTGTGTGTGTGTGTGTGTGTGTGTGTGTGTAAAAGCCTAAGTGACTGTCAACCATTTGACTGTCCAACTGGTAGCTATGATGTGCAATGACTACCAGGGGCAGACGCTCCATGCAGGAGCTGCTGAGCGAACAACTTTGTAGAGTGCCCCTCAGGGGATCTCAGACTGCTGGTTTCGGCCCAATCCCCGCAGGCCAGGCCAAGAGACCCCACCTGCTAGAGGGACCCACTCACTCCACAGATGCCCTGTGAGCCCCAGCACCGCCCTAGGTGCAGCCGACCAGGAGAGACCTCAGGAGGTTGTCTCCAGGTTATGTCTGGCCCATCTTGCCCGGTCCACCCCACCAAACACCTTCTAATTAATTTCCTTTCAATGTGCATGTATTTGTGCACCGGGCCTCTAATATATATAATCTAATCATATGAATGTCATATGATTAGGTGTCAGTTGTGCTTATCTGACACACGGAAGTAGAGATGCTGGAAGGTTAAATCTTATGCCAGGTGACAAAAAAGATCTGCCAATCAGTGAGCTTTTGTCAAGAGTCAAATGCCATCACAGGTGGCATATAGATCATGTAGGGGCCTACTGAATGTCTCCCTCCTATGGACTCATATTTATATAGGCACAGGCTCTGCCCTGAGGGGTGTTGCCTGAAGGAGCAAAAAGTCACAGTGGGCAGGGCCAGAAACTGAATCTGCTTGCTGCGAGTCTCAGAGCTGGAGGAGGCAGAACCAGAAGTAGAGCTGAGTTTCCCTGACCTCCACCAAGCATTATTCCATTATAGGATTGTCCCCAAACAACAGCAGGTCTGAGCACTTTGGAGCAATCAGCACCATGTGGTCAGAGAAGCAGGGGGGAAGAATATAAGGACAATGTCAGAAATAGGGTGATCTATGTAGCATCTTCTGCCAGGATGTCTGGTGGGGGCAGAGGGTCCAGTGTCTTAGCTGGGCTGCTATAACAAATGGGGGCTTAAACAACACACATTTACTTCTCACAGTTCTGGAGGCTGGAAGTCCAGAATCAAGGCAATGGCAGGTTCTGTCTTTAGTGTGACCTCTCTTCTTGTAGAAAGTACCTTCTTGCTGTGTTCAGACATGGTGGGTGGAGAGACAGAGGGAGAGAGAGACTGAGAGCGAAAGAGCTCTCTAGTGTCTAAAGGATACTAATGCCACCATGAGTACCCCACCCGCATGCTCATCTCACCCTAATCACCTCCCAGGCTGATCACCTGATACTATCTATTGGGGGTTAGGGCTTCAATGCATGAATTTTAGTGGCACACATTCAGTCCATAATAGGCAGACAGTAGAGTGAGAACTTTTACCTCACTTCTGCAAATATTAAACACCACTGATGTGCTATAAGCCTTAGTTCAACTAGTGCTGCTTTTTACTTACCTGTCTTGTCTTTCCACCATCCCCTTGAAAACTGGGGGAGAGAGACTGCCTCATATATTTTTTTTGTCTTGGCTGAAACCTTTTAATAGGACTGGGATGTGAAGGACAAGAAGGAGAGGGTAAATCTCCTTCTCCCCAAGGTGACTATTGACTCAAAGTCAGTCTAAGAGCTAGACTGGCTTCCCATCTGCATGTGGGACCCAACCTAATCCTACGTCTCCCTGGGCTTCACCTGCCCTTCCGCAAACTCAGCCAGTGACCCCTGAGAGCTGATCTTATTAAAACATGCACTGAGAACGTATTGTGTCCTTAGCCTGTGCTCAGCACTGTGTGGGGCACAGAGAAGCTGCTCTCATTGCTGCCTTCAAGGAGGTTTAAAGATAATGAAGAGATAACTCTTCATTCCTCATGCAAAAGTGAGCCCCAGGCCTTGTCACTGAGTGCCCAGTGTGCTGAGCACCATAGGGTCTGCATCCTGTGAAGGGACTTTCTGTGGTCTTCAAGGCTTCCTGAGGTGGGGACAACCAAGATTCTTCCTTTGAAAGGAAGCTGAGGGTTCACTGCGAGGTTCCAGTTCTTTGTGACAGGCTTGCCTCTCTTCTCGAGGCACCCTAGGTGATATTTGGCGTGTAGTCTACCCTGAAGGACAATGAGAATGAATAACAGTGAGTATGTGTCATCCAGGTTCCACAGATAGACCTGAACTGAGAAAGCAAAGGCGTGGCTTCCCAGGCTAAGATAGGAATTGTCCTGGACTGTGATGATCCCAGAGTGAGGGAGACAGCTGCAGGCAGAGCTCTGGGCCCAGCCCAGCCCAGCCCCACAACCATCCACCATTGCTGGAGATAGGTCAACTTCCCTGTTCCTCACGGCTGAGCCCACGCAGAGCCTACTTGCAGCTGCTTCCTCTGCCTTCCCAGGCACCAACTCCCAGGGGGATTATCTCTTATTGAAGCCAAGAGTAGAAAGCTCACAGGATAGAATCCCCTCTATATCAGGCAGCCTTACATACATGCGCATGCACAAACACACACACTCCCTTACACATTTTGGCACACCCATTCAGGGAGCTGCTCACTCCCTCTCCTGCTGGGTCTGTCCTGTTGGTAAAATGGAAAGGATACTGATCTAAAGTCCAGACTTTTTTTTTTTTAAATATATTTTATTGATTTTTTTACAGAGAGGAAGGGAGAAGGATAGAGAGTTGGAAACATCCATGAGAGAGAGACATGGATCAGCTGCCTCTTGCACACCCCCTACTGGGGATGTGCCCACTACCAAGATATATGCCCTTGACCGGAATCGAACCTGGGACCTTTCAGTCTGCAGACCGACACTCTATCGACTGAGCCAAACCAGTTTTGGCTAAAGTCCAGAACTTTTGATGTGATGGGTTAAGTCCTTTCTGTGCTCCTGGCCTCTGTTGGTAGTGAAGGAGTTGGGGTAAAGGATCTCTAAGGTCCTGCACAACTTCAGCGTTACGGAATTTTGACTTGTATCCAGGCTGCCTCAAGAGCGGGAAGGTCCCTTGTCACCTGCAGCAGGACAGTGTCTCTGGCCAAGACTCCTTCTCCCTTACCTCTGCTCTTCGTTCCTTCCTTCATTTCCTTCTTCCTTCCTTCCTTCCTTCCTTCCTTCCTTCCTTCCTTCCTTCCTTCCTTCCTTCCTTTCTTCCTATCTTCTTTCCTTCCTTCCTTCCTTTCCTTCTTTCAATTTGATAAATCTTTATTGCTCATATTGTTACATTTATTCCTCTTTTTTCTCTTAGTTCCCCTTCACTCAGCTCCCATCTCTCCCTCTGCCCTTACCTCCCCTACTTTGTCCTCATCCATAGGTGTATGATTTTTGTCCAGTCTCTCCCTGCACCCTCCTCACCCCTTTCCCCCTGAGAATTAACAGTCCTTTCTATGCCCATGATTCTATTATTCACCAGTTTATTCTGTTCATCAGATTTTTAATTCACTTGATTTTTAGATTCACTTGATAGATATGTATTTGTTGTTCATAATTTTTATCTTTACCTATTTCTTCTTCTTTCTTTTCTTAAAGAGTACCTTTCAGCATTTCATATGATACTGGTTTGGAGTTGATGAACTCCTTTAGCTTTTTCTTATCTATGAAGCTCTTTATCTGCCCATCAATTCTGAATGATAGCTTTGCTGGGTAGAGTAATCTTGGTTGTAGGTTCTTGCTATTCATCACTTTGACTATTTCTTGCCACTCCCGTCTGGCCTGCATAGTTTCTGTTGAGAAATCAGCTGACAATCATATGGGTGCTCCCTTGTAGTTAATTAACTGTTTTTCTCTTGCTGCTTTTAATATTCTCTCTTTGTCTTTTGCTCTTGGTATTTTAATTATGATGTGTCTTGGTGTGGTCCTCTTTGGATTCCTTTTATTTGGGGTTCTGTGTGCTTCCTGGACTTGTATGTCTATTTCTTTCACCAGGTGGGGGAAGTTTTCAGTCATTATTTCTTAAAATAGGTTTTCAGTATCTTGCTTTCTCTCTTCCTCTGGCACCCCCAAAATTCTGATGTTGGTAAGCTTGAAGTTGTCCCAGAGGCTCCTTACACAATCTTCACATTTTTGGATTCTTTTTGCTTTTTGCTTTTCCAGTGGAGTGTTTTTTGCCTCTTTGTATTTCAAATCTTTTACTTGATTCTTGCATTCCTCTAGTCTGCTGTTAGGTCTCTGTATAATATATTTTTTATTTCAGTCAGTATATATTTAATTTCTAGTTAGCCCTTTTTCATCTCTAGTTGGTCCCTTTTCATCTCCTCTTGGGTGTTGCTAAATTCATCCATCTTTTCTAGGAAATTCTTGAAAAACCTTATAACCATGGTTTCGAACTCTATATCCAGTCATTATTTTTCTTCTATTTCTTTTGTTTGTGATCTGTTCCTTTGTCTCGGCAATTTTGCTATGCCGGGAGAATTTCTGTGCTGGAGTCAACCTTATGATACAAGACTTGCAAAACTGCAAAAGCCTCTCTGTTCTGTGTGGATGGGGTGGAGTCTCAGGGCTAAGCAAAGACAGCCTTGGCTTCCTATATGCCCTGCCCTATGCAGCCCCTAGGTCTCAGTATCCCTTGGTAATCTCTGCAGCCCTCTCTGTGTGCACATGCACGCGCACCTCCAGACCTCTGCCTTTTTTGTTCCCGTGCACTTCGGGGACCTTCTGGGGACCCGTATGAGTCTGGGTCCCCAGGGTATCACTCAAAACGGGTTCAGTGCAGTTGGAAGAGGATTTCAGCGCAGTTGGGAGGTTCTGTCTCCCTCCCACTAGAGAAAGCCAATGACACAAGCCTCTCTGTGCACCGTGGTGTGCAAGCCTCCAGACCTCTGCCTTTTTGTGGCTCCCCCAAGTTTCCATGCACTCCTCTCTTTTCACCACAGTCCAGACTACCCCCGTATGAGTCTTGCCCAGAACTGGAGTTCAGTGCAGTTGGATATGGGGTTCAGTGCAGTCGGAAGTCTCTGTCTCCCTCCTGCAAGAGGAAGCCAGCCAAGTACTCCACCACCCATCCTCTCCACGTGTGTCTCTGTACCTCAATTTTTTGCAGCTACTCTGAGTCTCTGTGAGCCCCTCTCTTTCCTTCTAGTTGTAGAATTTCCACTCTGCCAGCTTTCCTGTGGTTTTGGATGATGTCTGTTCTGTCTTTTAGTTGTAGTTTTGAAATTGTTGTGGGAGGCAGCAGTGTAGGTGTTTACCTATGCCGCCATCTTAGTTTTCCTCGGCACCCTCTTCTTGATAACAATGACATGGAATAAAATGGGGAAGTGGGATTTGGGGCTCTGGTCCCACTCTTGTTGCCCTCCTTTGATATATTGGTCAATATGGGTTTCAGTCAATGGAAAGGGGAGAGATTTTAAAAACTAGGTGTCTTCCAAGACTCAAAGAAAGTAAATCTTACAACAATTCCACACATATGGGGAAGCAATCATAGATAAGAGGATTTTACCAACAAAATGGAAGCACCTGAGTAGGGAATGGTCAACAAAATGTGTCAGGATGACTATGCAGCATAAGTGGGGCTCAACATGCAAAAGGTTAAATGAAACACTCGAGATTGCAGAGTGAGACATGATACCATATAAAAAGAGGAAAACAAGGCAATACAGAATAGTTTTGTATGTTAAAAATATGTTTAATATAAAAAATGTACCCATAAAATGCATGATAGGGAATCCCACCCCCACCCTAGGGAGGGAGTAATGGGGAGAGGAAAGGAATAGGGAAAGGGGATTGCAACTTAGATGTTTTATTTCTGAAACAAATATGACAACATTTTAATAGTTGTCAATTCTTCCTGAGAGACCCAGGTTATTTTTGTAGCATTTTGGTATTTAAAATTAAATAAAAGAAGAAAGCAAATATAGGAACATGTTGGGACCCAAGCGAGCATTGGTGAGGTGTCCACCCAGAGTCATGCTCTGGTGGCTGCCCCTCTGACTGCCTGGCCCCTCCTTTCATTTTATGACCTTCTTTGAAGTAGGTCTGAAGTCTGTCCCAGTCTTGGGAAGAGGGGCTGTGAGGCCTTGGAGTCTGAGTTTGGGATGGGCAAGCTGCACTGAGGTGATAAGTTTCCTTAGTTTCACTTCCTCTCCTTGCTCCCACCTCCCCGGACCATGAAGGAAAACCGAGAGTTATTAGTTAAGACAAGAATCTAAGACCAGCTTATTTGTTCCTCCTCAGAGCCCCAAGCTCACATTTGATTCCCCAGAGCAGGATATATTAATCTACTTAACTGGGTCAATTGAGGGGCATTCTGGGTCAAGGAACCCTGAGAAGTCATAAGCAAATCTCAGAGGGGAGATACCGGTGAGGAGGGGGTCAGCAGCTGCCACTCACTCTTCAGAGGCCTCAGAGGAGAACTGAGCTGAACCCAGCCGCTCATGCTGAGGTTGGAAACAGTGCAGAGTGGGCGAAGCTCCGCAGCAAAGGGAGGGTTACACCTGGCCCCTGGTCTGGGTCTCCCTGGACAGGAGCATCATGGGGAAGCCGCAGCCCTCACACCATAACGGCCAGCCAGGTTGATCTGGGAGTGCAGGCGCTCCTGTAATAAGTCATCTATTGTATAATTGAATATCTCAGCAGACTGGCCTGGAGAGTAATGAAAAACAACACTAACAATAACCAGCACTGGTGATTTTTCCAAGTATGTGCTAAGCTCTAACTTCCCTTCATGTTCAGACTGTGTACCCTGAATTTAAAAAAGAAAGACACCTGCTAAGAAACGCTCCTGGTGGCTAAATGAACTCAAATTAAACACACACACACACACACACACACACACACAGCCTACCAGCCATTTCTGCACAGGGGCCTCTCAAACAAACTGCACTTGGAGAGAAGCCTCTGCCCACCTTTGGGCTGCAAAGCTACCCCCTGAGCCAGCCCTTATAAATGAGCTCTTGGAGTCCTACTTCAATTAGTAGGACTGAGGCTTTCCTCATCCAATCGCGCAGCTCGGACCAATCAGAGTAGCTCTGTTCTGACCAATCAGGGGCCTGGGATGGGACTGTCTGTCTATATAAACCAGCTCCTCATTAGCTAGGGCAGTGGTCTGCAAACTGTGGCTCAGCGTTTGCCGACCACTAGGAGAATGCGCTTTCTCAGATTGAAGTCTGCGTTTTCCCTGCTGGAACTGAAACACTGGAGAAGGTCTCGTGGTGGTAGAAAGGAGCTTCCTAGTGGAAGAGGGGTCTGGCCCCAGGGCCATATTGTATAGATAGTACTTCACAGCCATGGGGTATCACCCTTAAGGTGCTTGCAGTAATTAAGTTTGCTTCACCCCAAATCTGGGTTCCTTTGGTGCTGACTTGGTGCCAGTGACCATCCGTTGTCAAGACAGATGTCCTGTGGCAAAGCAGGCGTGGTTGCCTCCACTTCACAAGTGAGAAAATGGCACGGAGCACGCAAGGCACTTGCTCTAAGTTCCACCCAGTCGATGACAGGACTGAGGTCTTAAAATTTTTCACCTTCCACAGGCCAGAAGTTTGGATTGATGTGGGTAGGCCACAGCTGCTCTTCCCTGTGGTTTGGGTTGGGAGGGTGTGTAGCATTATTTCTCATCTGAATCTAGACAGGCCCCTCTTCACCTCCATGCCTCTATTTCCATTTTTCAGGAAGGGAAGGAGGGTGCAGAATGGAATTGGGGAAGGCAGCTGTGGTGGGAGTAGAAGCAGCCCAAAACTGAGATGCCCCAGGATTCAAGTCATTGCCTGTCCTTGTATAGCAGCCTTAGTCATTTGCAGGAGAGGGGCAGAGAGGAGTGGGAAGGGGACAGAATGGTTGGCACTAAGTCTGGGTAAAGTCTCCTGAGTTCTCTGTGGTCAGATTCTGAAGATAGCATCAGGGTCAAGGGGTCCTTTTCTACTAGCTTTTCTCTCTTCCCTTAAGACCTTAAGTCTAATTCTTGCTGGATTCCTTCTTTGAAGTCAATAGGATGTCATGCAGAACAAGGTTCCTCCAACATGATCAGTGTGAATTCCATGATTCCTTCCTTTTCTCTCCCCAGTCCTCCCCTCTTCTTTCTCTCCTGCTTGATCGCCAAGATTTGTGTACTCATTTCCACCCTGAGCATATACTCCTGGCCAGTGGGGTTTGTTTCCAGGGAACGTGCCCTTCCCCCAGAGCACAGAGACACAATCCTGTGGGGCTGGCTGGGTGGGAAAACTAGGGCTGGACCACAGCCAAGTTTTCTCTGAAGTTCTTTCCAAGTTAAAAACAGAACGAGCCCAGGCATTTAAAGGTAATTAGTTTAGCTCCAAGTGGATCTAGGGATAATCTCAAACTTCAAAGCTCCTCTGTGTGTCATGACCTGGGGAGTGGAGGGAGGGCAGGGATCAAGGGCTAAGGATGCACTATCCTTCACCCCCTCCTCTCATTTGTTCCCCGCATCATTGGACTTTTCCTCTCCATCCCCAAGGGCCTAGGGCAGTGCTTGTACTTCACAAGGCATCCAGGCTGCTGCTCAGGGAGCAAAGGGGCTCACCTGTACTCAAACCTTGTGTCATCCACTCAAAGGGAATGAAGCCGTGGCCAGAAGTGAGGACCTTGAGTTGTCCTCCAGGCTTTCTCTCCCCTACCTGGAAACTCACTTTGATATCCAGGACTGAGCTTAACATCCCTGTGCTTCACCTAAAGTCCTCAGCAGTGTCTGTAGCTTGGATTCATGGAACTAAGGTTGAGGTTCCCCCAGGGTCACTGGTCACCAAATAACAAGGGCCATGTCGACCTCTCTGAGTCTGTGCTTCATGTTCCTCATTTTTGTTCTAGGAGCTATAGATGCACAGTCTTCGCTCTCATGAAGCTTATTTCCTGTTGGACACATTCACAACACACACATTTAAAAAAAAAGATTATTACAGGTTAAAGCAAGTGTTACGAAAGAGGAAACAGATTGGAATAATAGGGAGCAATGGGGGAGATGGATTTTTCCAGGGCAACCAGAGAAAACTACTTTTTGGAGGTGATATTTGGATTGAGAACTAATAGATGAGAGGATGTTCTGTGTAAAGAGCTAAAGGGACAGACTTGTCCGCAAAGGCAACAGCAGAGGCGAAACGCCGTTGGTGGACAAAGGCTGGATGTGTTCAACCAACAGAAAAGAGTCGAGGGCTGTAACTATAGTTATGAGCAGGGGAAGAATGCAGTGAGATGTGATTGGAGCAAAACCAAGGCCTGCCAGGGGCCTGCGGGGTTTGGTGAAGAGTCTGCTTTACTCCAAGAGCAATAGGAAGCCTTGAAGGGTTTCACCAGGGTGTGTGATGGTTGTGCCCCTTCAGATGCCTAAGATGAACAGACAGGGGAAAGGCAAATTTGGAATCTGTCTGAAGGTGCAGGTGAGAGAAGTTGGCTATGGAGCAGGAGAACCAAAACAGGTTTATGGAGTTTGACACTAGTTGTAATCTAACTGGTCTACCCTTCTCAAGGGCAACACTTCCGTCTTGTCCTTGCATTAATCGCACATCTGCCCAGTGCGCCTACCATGTGCGAGCATTGCCCTTGACTGCTGTTGGTTTGCTTCATCCACATGCTAGTCCTCTGAAGAAGTGATTATTTTTATTTTATAAGCAAAGAAACCTCAGAGGAGTTGATTTTCAAATCCAGATCTGCCATATCTCCACAACACTGCCCATATAGATGCTAAAAAATATGCAACTGGATGGGCAAAAGTAAGTCACCAGTTGTGCAATGGCTATACTGTACAGAGTGCAGGAGAGTCTTTTGGCCAACGCTAGCTTTCCTCCATATAGAAAACAGAAGAATCTTTGCCTCAAAGGACCTGAAGGTCTCAGCTAAGCAAGAGATGGGTGACGTGGGGGATGAGAAATATATTTAGTCATTGTCACCTGTTAAGCCAGGGGTTCTCAACCTTTTTAATGCCACTACTCTTTAGTACAGTTCTTCATGTTGTGGTGACCCCCAAACATAAAATTATTTTTGTTGCTACTTCCTAATTGTAATTTTGCTACTGTTAATAAATTGTAACGTAAATATTTGTGTTTTCCTGTGGTTTTAGGCTCTACAGCAGCGGTTCTCAGCCTTCTCAACCTGCGACCCACAGGTTGAGAACCCCTAGTAGGGTCACCTAAGATCATTGGAAAAAAACTGATATTTACATCACGATTCATAACAGTAGCAAAATTACAGTTAAGAAGTAGCAATGAAAATAATTTTATGGTTGGGGTCAACACAACATGAGAAACTGTATTAAAGGGTCACAGCATTAAAAAGGTTGAGAACCACTGTGTTAAGCGAATAGAGAAAACTCCATACTCATAGGTAGCACTGTCAGGGAATTTTACGCAAGAAAGTCATATGTAGAAAAGCGATAACTCATTCTGGAAAATGGGGGCATTGAAAATAACAAGGTTGGTAGAATCCAAGATGGCGGCATAGGTAAACACCTATACTGCTGCCTCGCACAACAATTTCAAAACTACAACTAAAAGACAGAACGGACATCATCCAGAACCACAGGAAAGCTGGCTGAGTGGAAGTTCTACAACTAGAGGGAAAGAGAGGGGCTCACGGAGACCCAGAGGAGCTGCAAAAAGCTGAGGTACGGAGACGCGCGCTGAGAGAGCGGGTGCCGGAGTACCTGGCTGGCTTTCTCTGGCGGGAGGGAAACGGAGACTCCCAACGGCATTGAACCCCTTATCCTACGACACTAAACCCCAGATTCAGCCGAAACTCATACAGGGGGAGTTTGGACTGTGAAAAGGGAGAAGTGCACGGAAATTTAGGGGAGTCGCAAAGGATCGGAGGTCTGGTCGCGCACGGCACCACGCGGAGGACGGATTGCTGATTGTGCCGCTGGCTTTCGCGAGTGGGCGGGAGACAGACCCTCCGATCTGTGCCACTTCTGAGTCCACTGGGCCCCTGTTTTGGGCGAAACCCTGGGGACCTAGACTCGTGTGGTCCTGGTTCGCAGGGGAGCCGGAAAGGCAGCGGTTGGAGGCGCTGCGGGTGCGCGCGCACAAGGACCGCTCCAGCCATTACCCAGTCACGGGAGACTCAGGGGCCGTGGAGGGCGGGGCCGACTGGAAGGCAAGGCGGTCCCTTAAGCCCTGAGACTCCACCCTCCCAAGCTCAACAGAGGCTTCTGCGGCTGAATCCAGCACAGAAGTTTCCCCGGCACAGTGAAAATGCCGAGACAAGGGAAGGGATTACAAGCAAAAGAAATGGAGGAAAAAAAACGACTGGATATAGAGTTCAAAACCACGCTTATAAGGTTTTGCAAGAATATGCTAGAAAAGATGGATAAATTTAGTGAGACCCAAGAGAAGATAATAAATACACTGACTGAAATGAATACTAATACGCAGAGTACTAACAGCAGACTAGAGAAAGGCAAGGATCAAGTCAAAAATTTGAAATATAAAGAAGCAGAAAACATTCAACTGGAAAAGCAAGAAGAGAAAAGAATCCAAAAATGTGAACATAATGTAAGGAGCCTCTGGGACAGCTTCAAGCGTACCAACATCAGAATTGTGGGGGTGCCAGAAGAAGAGAGAGAGCAAGATACTGAAAACCTGTTTAAAGAAATAATGACTGAAAACTTCCCACATCTGGTAAAAGAAATAGACTTACAAGTCGAGGAAGCACACAGAACCCCAAAGAAAAGGAACCCAAAGAGGACTACACCAAGACACATCATAATTAAAATGCCAAGAGCAAAAGACAAAGAGAGAATATTAAAAGCAGCAAGAGAAAAACAGTTTATTACCTACAAGGGAGCACCCATACGACTGTCAGCTGATTTCTCAACAGAAACGATGCAGGCCAGACGGGAGTGGCAAGAAATATTCAACGTGATGAACAACAAGAACCTACAACCAAGAATAATCTATCCAGCAAAGCTATCATTCAGAATTGAAGGGCAGATAAAGACCTTCACAGAGAAGAAAAAGCTAAAGGAGTTCATCAACTCCAAACCAGTATTATATGAAATGCTGAAAGGTACCCTTTTAGAAGAGGAAGAAGAAAAGGGTAAAAGACAAAAAATTATGAACAACAAATATACATCTGTCAACAAGTGAATCTAAAAATTAAGTGAATTAAAAATCTGATCAACAGAATAAACTGGTGAATATAATAGAATCAGGAGCACAGAAAGGGAGTAGACTGATAATTCTCAGGAGGACAAAAATCATAAAGCATCAAACAGACTGTGAAATTATAGCAGAAAGATTAAAGTTAGGTGAGGTAAATAAGTGATCAATCAAAGGACTTGTAGGCATGCTTATAAACATAACCAATGATCACAGACACTGGGGGGTCGGGGTATGCCTGGGAGGGAGGGGGGGCAATGGGGAGATATGTATAAAAAATTAATAAAAATTAAAAAAAAATATCCTATATAAAAAAAAAAGAAAATAACAAGGTTGATGAATTCTGGAGGGAACAATGGTAATAATATAATAATAGATACCAATGAAAATGCCCACCATTTATTGAATGCCTGTACGTACCCTTTAGCTTATGGTGGTATCTCACATATGCCTCATAACAAACCTCTGGAGTAGGTATGGCTATTGTTCTGAGATTCTAAGAGACCATCAACTTGTTTTGCTGTGTTGTTTTTACTAATGAAACATAGAACACATTTACTCATGCATAACCACTTGATTGTTCAGGATAGCAATGCACAGTTGAATCCAAGCCTTCACATGCAAAGTTGAGGAGTCTTCTGGCTTCTCCCACTGTGCACACGCAACTCTCCATAACCTGCCTGGACATCTTTTGCCCCCTCAGGGTTAACAGTATCCTTTAGAGCAGGATAAAGAGTGCTGGGTCCCTCTGACTTCCTATCTTATTAAGCATGTAACGTTGTCTTTCTTAATTGGATCAGCATGTATTGGCATTGACATCCCGATATATTCATTCCTCTGTCCAATGAGGGGCAAGGTTATTATTATTATTTTCAGCATTTATTATAAGATGCATTCCTATTACTTTAACAAAAATTGTGTGTCTTAGCATTAGTATATGAAACTGAAGGTTGAAGATGTTAGAGAGTTTGCCTCACATGTCATAGCAGGCAGGGCTCATCACTGGGAATCCAAACCTTCTATCACTGCTTCTCAACCTTCAAGGTGTAATTATTCCCCTCCTTGTTCTCTCTGGAACCCTCTCCAATGAGGCCTTTCTTCCCGCCACTCCACCAAAACTGCTCTTGCTGAGGCCACCAATGACCCCACGGCCAAATCCAGTGGCCAGTCCTCAGCCATCATCTTACTTCAGCAGTACTGGCTCCATCCTCTTCCCGAGACGACTTCTTCCCGAGGCTGCTTTAGGCCTCCCGCATCAGCTGGGAGCTTCTCAGCTTCTCTTCCACATACTCCTCACCTCCTACTATACCGAGCGGATCCTCAGACTTCTCTCTCTTCCTGCCCCCGCTTCCTCCGTGGCCTCCTCTGCTCTCATAGCTGGCTTCTCTCCGCAGCACCGTTCACACAGAAATCTGCAGCCGCCACAGCTCCCACCCAACCTGCTGCCCACTCTCCAGCACGCCTTACCATCTTCCCGACGTTTCTGCCCCCACTTCATCCTAAACTGGCTCCTTTTGTGGTCTTTGCATCTTAATAGACAGCAACATACTTATTCTAGTTACTTGACTAGACTCCTTCCTTTCTTTCTCTTGCTCCCTGCATTGATCCTGTAGCAAATCCTAGTAGCTGAAACTTAAAGTTAAATCTCACATGTAATCCAAAGCTACCACCTGTCTCAGCCATGGTATCACTCGCCTAGCATAATCAGCCCACCATGTCCACGCAGGCCCCTCCACAGCCTCTTGCCCACCCAGCAGCCAGAGGGGCCCTCCAGAGCCTCAGTCAGATCATGGTGTCTTTGCTGAAAGCCACAGAGTAACAGCCAAAGCCCTGATGCCCCAGGCTCTGTGTGGCCCGGGCCTGCTAGCCTCTTGCTTCTGCTCCCCTCCCTACTGCTAACTGGCTTCCAGCTGACTGGCCTCCTCTCTGGTCTCACATGTGCCTGGCACGCTGCACCACAGGCACTTGGGACTGCACACGCGAGCTGCTTCTGAGCTGCTTCTCTCTCCCCTACATTCTCATGCAGTTTGATCTCCCATTTTGTGGGTCTTTTTAAATGGCCCAACAGAGAGGCCATTGTCACCTGGTGCTCACTGTATAAATAGCCCCCCAAATTTGTCCCAGGTGCTCTGCTTTATCCTGTAGCACCTTTGTCACTTGAGATGGTGCATGCTGTCTATGGCCCATCCATACTACCCTGTACATAAGCCCCCGGGCACAGGGACAGTAAGTGTCTTAGTCTCTGCCCTGTCTCTCCACTCAGAACAGCGCCCTCCAGAAGCAGGCCCTTAGGGAACGTTGCTGAATCTGGGGACAAAGGAAGAAAGGAGAGCCTAGGAACAGGGCTGGGCTTCTGTTCAGATGCACACATGTCTCCACTTCCAGAGCCAGCAGTGAGGACTCTTCTTCTGGTCCCACCAGGACCACATGGCCAGCCCTGCTGACTGCTGCCCTGTGCCTCTTCCAGATCCGCGCTCTCCCAGGCTGGACGCCTTTGCTATGACCGCAGTCCCCTCCCGAAGCCAGGACTGCCCCTCGCTGCCACAGCCACTCCAGGTGCCCGCGCTGCCCTGCCTGTGCCCTGCCCCGTGTCACCATGGGCAGCGTCAGTAGCCTCATCTCCGGCCACGGCTTCCACAGCAAGCACTGCCGCGCTTCGCAGTACAAGCTGCGCAAGTCCTCCCACCTCAAGAAACTCAACCGCTACTCGGACGGGCTGCTCAGATTCGGCTTCTCCCAGGACTCGGGGCATGGCAAGTCCAGCACCAAAATGGGCAAGAGTGAAGATTTCTTCTACATTAAAGTGAGCCAGAAGGCCCGGGGCGCCCACCACCCCGATTACACTGCTCTGTCCAGTGGAGACCTAGGGGGCCAGGCTGGGGTGGACTTTGACCCATCTACCCCACCCAAGCTCATGCCCTTCTCCAATCAGCTAGAAATGGTAAGTGGGGGTCTCTGGTAAGGGTGGATGGGTTGGAATGTCAGGTGAGAACAACACAGGTGGAGAGCACAGGGCAGGGCGGGGTGGCAGTGACCGAAACATTCAGATCTCTGAAATGCTCAGCCGTGCTGCAGAGACCAAAGGTTGGTCAATCTTAGGTGAGCCGTTCAGCAAAGAGCAGGGGGGAATGAAAGGCTTGCTGAGCTCCCGGGTGTAACTGATGGTCAAGGCAAGACCACCAGCAGCATTTTCAAGTGCATGGGAAGGAGAGGGAGCTCTGGTATCACCCGGAAGAGCAGATGGAGAGTCTGCTTGGAGAGCTGGCAGCTTCTCTTGCTAGCAGATTCTCATGCAGCTTGTTGGTGTGGCAGCTCATCTCAAGCCAGGCCTGGAGCTAGCTATGAGTTTCTTGCCATCATCTTTAGCAGAAATGAGGGCAAAAGAGTTCTATATACTCCAGAAAGCCAGTCCTCATTCCAGATTAAGCTCTCAGGGGGCCCACAGGTGGAGGCCAAAAACCATGTTCCTACTTCAGCCCCAGCACTACACAGGCTTTGATACACTAGGAAGTGGTCCCATGTGTCTGCATGGAACCGTAAGCTTTTCAGCTTAAAGGGATTGTAGACTGCAAATGCTCTACCAATGAAAATGACAATTTTAAGAAAAGGGTTATGTCAAGTGCTCCTCACACGCTTTGAGGAGGCCATGGTGGTGTCTGCTGGAAGGGCGGTAGAGGTGAGCAGGGACTTCTACAGGGAGACCATGCCCACCCAGCCCCATGCCCCTGCCAGCACCACACAGGACAGCTGGAGCCGTTCATCTCAGGAGATTGGGAGGAGCTGGTGGCAGGTGGCAGCTCATGGCACAGAGTGGCTTCTCCTTGAGAGATTCAACACATTTGGCAGCTTCAGAGCACCAGAGGAGGTCACCTAGGGCTGTGACTAAGAAGGGTGCCATGTGGCTGAGTGGACAGGGAGACTCAAGGTCACGTGGTTTTTTTCCCCCCAGGCCTCAGAGAAGGGTGCAGTGCGGCCTACAGCCTTCAAGCCAGTGCTGCCGCGATCAGGAGCCATCCTGCACACCTCCCCTGAGAGTACCGGCCACCAGCTGCACCCCGCTCCCCTGGACAAGCCCAAGGAGCAGGAGCTGAGGCCCGGCCAGTGCTCCGGGGCTCTGTCTGACTCCGGCCGCAATTCCATGTCCAGCCTGCCCACACACAGCACTAGCAGCAGCTACCAGCTGGACCCTCTGGTCACAGCCGTGGGGCCCGCCAGCCGTTTTGGGGGCTCAGCCCACAACATCACCCAGGGCATCCTCCTCCAGGACAGCAACATGATGAGCCTGAAGGCACTGTCCTTCTCCGACGGCGGCAGCAAGCTGGCCCACCCGAGCAAGGCGGACAGGGGCTCCTCATGTGTGCGCTCGCCCATCTCCACGAATGAGTGCGCCATCCAGGAGCTCGAGCAGAAGCTGCTGGAGAGGGAGGGTGAGCTCCAGAAGCTGCGGCGCAGCTTTGAGGAGAAGGAGCTGGCCTCCAGCCAGACCTACGAGGAGCGGCAGTGGCGCTACCCGGAGGAGCTGGAGGGCCCTGAGCCGAAGAGCAGCAGCAGGCTGAAGGCCTCGCAGAAGGGTCAGCGCACACAGCAGGTGCTGCACCTGCAGGTGCTCCAGCTCCAGCAGGAGAAACGGCAGCTCCGGCAGGAGCTTGAGAGCCTCATGAAGGAGCAGGACCTGCTGGAGAGCAAGCTGCGGTCCTACGAGAAGGAGAAGACCAGCTTCGGCCCTGCACTGGAGGAGACCCAGTGGGAGGTAAGGCTGGGGAGGGCTCACCCTGTCTGGTGCCAGGCCCCTTCCCTCCTCCAGGTCCTGGCCAGTGGTGTGTGGACACAAACTGCCCAGCATGCCGCACTAAAGTGCCAGCTTCATGACCCAAACGAGGGACCCCATATTAAGGGATGCAGTTAGTCTGCACTTCCCACTCTCTCCCTGTCTCACAGCCTCGTGGTGCCCAGAATTAAATTCATTGACCAAGTCACTGACCAAGAAGCTGGAACCATAAGAAGCAAGGCCCAGTGGGTACCTGAGAGCCAGCTCACTTCATCTACTCACAGGAGGCTCAGTGGAAGCATGGCAGTCCGAGAGCCACAAGAGAGCCTAGGATGTGTTACTTTTGAGGGGAGGGTCCCCACCCACTGGAGAGAGTGCTGCCATGTGCAGCAGGTCTCAGTGACAGAATGGACCGCTCCCCCCAGAAGTGTCAGTGGGGGTTCTGTCAAGTGTCTGAGATGGAAACAGGACAGGAAAACAAGGGCTCACACACACACATGCACGGGTTCAGACTCCCTGGCGGGGAGAACCAGCCCAGACCCCATCCTGCTGCCTGAGGACAGCTTTTCTCACCTGGAGGCCCCTGGTGGTGTGCTGGGACAGGTGGGAGTGTGTGCATAGCAGGTCTGAGGCCCCCCAGCCCCAGGAAAACTCTGTGTGGAAAGGGACTGAAGGGCTACGGGGTTTGGTTGGAGCAGCACCACTATCCTAGCAGCACAAACATCTGTTTGCACTAGAGCTCTCTGTGCTAATCCGGGTAGTCAGAATGAAGTATCACCTGTAGTAGGGAAGATCCCTTCTGTGGAAGAGATGGATGGGGGACTGGGCAGGGGAGGAGGGCGTCACTTCCTGTTTGCAGGTTTTCTGGGGTGGAAAGAATGGGAGCCGTGAGAGCAGTGCCTTCCTCCATGTCCACATGGGCACAGCAGACCCTCCCGCAGCTATCGTTTCTCAGCCAGCACTGGGGACACTTGGAGGGGTCTCAGGGATGTAAGCTAGTGCTGGCATTAGGCATCCCTTCTTGTCTGTCCAACTGGAGCTAAGTTGGACATGGCTGCGAACCTCACTCCCAGGTTGCCCAGTCAGGCAATATAGTAAAACGGTAAGTTAAGTAAATTAAATTAAACATTTCTAACAACACTAGAGGCCCAGTACACAAAATTTGTTCATGAGGGAGGTGTCCCTCAGCCCAGCTTGCATCCTCTCCAATCTGGGACCCCTTGAGGGATGTCCAACCACCCATTTAGGCCTGATCCCAGTGTGAACGGGCAGTTGGACATCCCTCTCACAATCCAGGACTGCTGGCTCCCAACCGCTTGCCTGCCTCTGCCTGATTGCCCCTAACCACTTCTGCCTGCAAGCCTGATCACCCCCTAACCACTACCCTACCCTGATTGATGCCTAATTGCTCATCATGGGGTAAATGCATAAATGTGGTCTTCACCCCAGTAGGGAGGCAGGGAAGCTGGATTTGTGCAGGGTGGTCAGAGTGTATGTGCATAAACATGGTGATGGAGATGTGGCAGACATGGAAATCGACACCATTGATGTTAAATGTGGATGATGGAGATGCCAGCAGTAGGCAGGTTAAACCCCTGGTCATCAATTGCATGTGACTATAGGCTTGGGTATAGACTGAGATTTTGACTCTGAATTGGGAATGAGGGAGGAATGTGGACAGAACGAGCCAGGATACAGAATGAAATGAGCTTCCTGGAGGGGCTTGGCCTTCATAGTCACTCAGACCAGCACACTTGGGAGCTGTCAGGACAGCAGCCGTCGCCTGCTCTGGCCTCTCACCTCCCACTCTCTCCTCTCTCCCACCCCAACCTGAACCTCCACAGGTGTGCCAGAAGTCAGGAGAAATCTCCCTCCTGAAGCAGCAGCTAAAGGAGTCCCAGATGGAGGTCAACGCCAAGGCCAGTGAGATTCTCAGTCTGAAGGCGCAGCTGAAGGACACACGGGGCAAGCTGGAGGGCTTGGAGCTGAAGACACAGGATTTGGAGAGCGCGCTGCACACCAAGGGCCTGGAGCTGGAGGTCTGCGAGAACGAGCTGCAGCGCAAGAAGAACGAGTCGGAGCTCCTTCGGGAGAAGGTGAACCTGCTGGAGCAGGAGCTACAGGACCTGCGGGCACAGGCAGCCCTGCAGCGGGACTGCACACCCCGGGGGCCGGTGCTGGGGGCCGGGCCAGGGCCCACTTTCTCTGAGGACATCCCCGCCCTGCAGCGGGAGTTGGAGCGGCTGCGTGCTGAGCTGAAGGAGGAGCGGCAAGGCCACGACCAGATGTCCTCAGGCTTCCAGCATGAGCGGCTGATATGGAAGGAGGAGAAAGAGAAGGTGATCCAGTACCAGAAGCAGCTACAGCAGAGCTACCTGGCCATGTACCAGCGGAACCAGCGTCTGGAGAAGGCCCTGCATCAGCTGGCCCACAGAGACGGTGTGGGGGAATCTCTGGAGATTGATCTCGAAGGGGCTGACATCCCCTATGAGGACATAATAGCCACCGAGATCTGAGGAGCCTCCTGGGAGAGGGAGAGCTGGACCCCAGCATTGGGAGGCAGGGTGCAGGGCCTGTCCATGAGGGCTTCCTCCCCTCCTCCCTGCTCAATAGCTGAGCCTCTCTGAGAGAAGCCTGCCTGGGCATAGACCTGGGATCCTCAAGGGGTGGGAAGCAGAGGGGAGAGAAGGGACTGCCCCATGGCCTCTCCCCCCCATTTCCTGTAGCGCAGTGCTCACCATTCTGCCGCCCACCAGATCTCTAGCCTTCCTGAGAGATGGGCCAGTCGTCTCCATCATTTGATTAAGGCCTCCCTACAACTTGGCCTTCATTCAAATACTTAGAGATTCCCTTCCCCAGAGGTGGTGGTGGCTACCGTGAAGGACAGTGACCCCCCTTCTTCATACTGTCTTTGTCCCCTGACATACTGGAATGCCTTGGGAATAGAACGAAGCCATTTTTTACCAGAATCCTTGTAATCTGACCCAGTCATAACCTGAGCTCTTCCACTGGCTGAGGAGGTGCAGGGGTTGGGGTAGGGTGCTGAGAAGCTGGCTTAGCCACCTCAGCGCTGTCCCGATGCCAGCGAGCCACAGAAAGGAGGGGAGAGCTGGGTAGCCCAGGACAGTGAGGACCTCAAGGGGCAGAGGGAGGAGCTCAGTAGTCTGACTCAACTCTGCTGGGCCTGCTAACAAGGTGAGTGGCCTCTGGGCACCTGGTGACCTCTGATCTCAGTGACCACTTTTCTTAAAGCCATAGAGACCTGGGTAGGTGCTGGGAAGGGAAGGTTGCAGGCACAGGAACATAGATGGGTGTGGCTTTCCAGCTGTCCCAAAGAGCCTCGGATAGTTCCTGGTCAGATAGTTCCGGGTGGGGTCTGGAAGTATCCCCACCTGGCTCAGTTGGCCAGCGGCTATTTTGACCTTGTTTTCTTCCCAAGAACCCAGCCTTTGCTGGATCCAGAATAACCTGTATCCACTAAGATGGTCAGGACGACCTGGGCAGTGGCACACCTTTTCCCCTCACAGTTCCAGAGCCAAGTTCAGGCAAGAGTCCTTCCTGGTCAGGAGGGGTCCCCAGAGTGCCAATGGCCCAAGCCCCAGGGAGGGAGAGGGAGAGGCGCAGATACAGCCTTGTGAATGTCCCAGGACCACGACTGGCCTCCCTCCACCGAGCCCCACAAGAGCCAGACTGTCAGGAAGCCAGAGGCTGCAGCTGCTGGGAGCTGGGCCGGCGCCGAGGGAGGTGGGGCCTCCTTTCTCAGGATGTGCAATGCTGGGAAGGACAGAATAGGTAGAGTTTCTCAGTTGCTTGTTTCAGAATTTTTTTTCTTTCTTTCTTTCTTGTCTTTTTAGAAAGAAGCCATATCGAGCAGGCAGCCAGGCTGTTCCATGTTCTATTTTTGACTCTAGCCACAGCTGCTGTTCTTAGGACAGCCAGCCCTTGCTGGGTGCCCGCGCCTCATGCCTGCCTGCAGCAGGGGGAAGCGGGGGAAGTGGGGGCCTCCCTGGGGTACTTGGCAGTTCCACACCAATTCCCATCTGCCTCCCAACCTCTGACCTTTGGCTACAGACTTCTGGTGGGAATGAAGCTGCTTCTCTTCCTGCCCTGGTCCCTCCAGGACCCACCACATTCCTTCCCTGAGTCCGGGGTGAGGACAGGGCCATTTTCTCTGGAGTTGCTCTGCCTTTCCATCCCCAGGTTACGCTGTGCCTGTCCCGCTGCCTTCACACAATGGAGGAGTGTTTCTGGAATTTAAAGCCATGGCTCTTAGTCATGAGCCAGATTTAAACCTGGAATCTATAGGCCAAGAGCCCCCTCCTTGCCTGCTGGCCACTGGGCCTAGTGCAGAACTCCAAGTCAAAGATGTCCCATTCCTTGTGCTGAACCTGGTCATCCCTCTATTTCCACCAGCCGGGCCTTGAATCCTTCCTGCCAGTGAGACTGCCCTACAGGCCAGAGAAGAGTGGGTGCTAACGGGGGTATGACTGTGCCCTGCACCCCACAGTCCTGCCCTCAGTCAACCCTTGGATCCCACTCTGGGCCGCCACCAGCCCAAGGCCCCAGGATGGCCCACAATGGCACCAGGTGCATCAGTGACTTGTAACATAGCAGCCTCACCACCGTGTGGCTTTCTTCCCCTGCCTGTGGAAACTGTCCTTCCTCCTCCTGGACCGTGCCCGCCAGACCCAGCCTCTCCACACCTTCCTCCTCCTGGACTGTGCCTGGCAGACCCAGCCTCTCCAGACAGGGCTCTGGACAGCAGAGGCTGGCAGGGGCTGGGGAGGTTGGACAACTGCATCTCAGAGCAGGCAGCCTGGCCCAGGCCCTTCCCTCTGAGCACTCCTGCTGGCTGGCTTGCTCGCGCCCCAAAGAGTGCCTGGCCTGGAAATGCTCCAGCTGTATGCAGAAAACACAGCAGCCCGCACCACCTCTCCAAGGAGGGGTTCTGCCTCTGGGACTTGGGATGACCAGACTCATGGGCAGGTCCCCACTGTGGACACTGGGCTCTGTGGGGACTCGGGGCCGTATCTCCCTGAGAGGCAACTGCTAAGCCTCTGCCCCTGCCCTGGCCTTGTTCTGACCTAGCCAGGCTGCCCGGAGGTGAGGCAGGCTGGGCTGGTGGAGCAGCAGCTTTGGGAAGGGCGTTCCCTGCGCCCCTAGTTCTCCTGAACTGGAGCCATCTCCCTCCACCCACCCCCATGCAGGTGGGTGCTCCCCACACTCTAGTGTGGAGCATCTGTGCTCCGTCTGCAGGCAGATCCGGAACCCCCAGCCTGGCTGCCTTTGGATGGACTAGCATTTGGAAGACTATGTACAGTTATTCTTCTCTTGGTTGCTTCTTGTTTTGTTTGCTTTGTTTTTGAAAGCTTCGTTTTATGTTATTTTTGATGCCCCTTTTGGCCATGTAAACTATTTCTGGTGATTTTATGTTTTTATTTATGAATAAAGAATGCTATTTCCCCCGTCTTCCATGGCCATTTTTGTCTACTCAAGCCACCCTCGTTCCCTGGGCTGTGGTCCAGCAGCTTCTTGGAGCTCCTTAATTCAAAACAAGAAAGGTGCCACCCTTCCCACTGGGGAAGGTGGGAGGCCTTGATGAGGTTGGTATTGGCTGGTGGGAAAGCTGGACTTCCAGGTGGACCCTGCCACTCACCAACCCTGTGCCTTACCTATGAATGGGCCCTGGGCTGACCCCAAGAAGGGAAAAGGAGACCAAGGGGCATGGTCCTCTGCAAAGGCAGAGGGTACCCTCCAAAAGAGCCCCTCCCCGAGCCCTATCTAAGGCTTCCCATGCCTCACACTCCCAGACGCTCACCTCACCACCCAGTCCCTTGATCTGTTGCATGTGGTCACTTTTACAGTAGTCCAGAGTGGCTACTCTTGCCATTGTCCAGCTGGGAAGGTGCAGGCACCACAGTGGCCATCTGGCCAGTCTCCTGCTGTCAGCCTACCTTATTTACCTGGACCAGTGTCACCTACTTCCCTGGGCTCAGGTCCTAGGCTCAAAGGGGGTCTACGAGGATGGCAGGTGCCATGGAAAGAGGGAATTGGGCACACGAGGCAGCCTCTGGAACAGGTGAGGGTAGACGGAAGGCAGTGCCTCTGCAGGGGACTGATCAGAATGTCCAGGGAAGGTGGCAGGCAGGGGTGGGACATGAGTGGAGTGAGAGGAGGGAGAGATAAGAAACTCATCCCAGGACAGGCATTCACACCATCCAGAGTCCCTCCTACCCACACAGGTGCCAGCAGCACATTGGAGAAGGAGGAAGGCTAGGCTGCCATGAGCAGTGACCAAGCTGGAACTAGATCCCTCATCGGTCAAATTCCAAGGCAAAGGGGTCATGTCGGGCCTGCGGTGACCCTGTCCAGTCTTCCTCCTCAATGTGGCCCAATGCTAGGCTGTTGCATGGGTGACACCCCCTGGGACTATGTCTCCCCTGTTTACACCCAGGGTAGCCCCTGCCCCTGGAGTTCAGGCATGCCCTGGGACTCACTTTCACCCTCCACTTTTATACTCTTGGAGGCCCTGAGCTGCCTTGTAAGCAGCCCCCCAAGTCTGCAGGAGAGACCCCTTGGGGCAGGAGGTCCTGTCGTCCTAGCTGGGCCCTAGCTAAGTGCAACCGAGCCAGTGACCAGGACCCAGCCAATCCTGAGGAACAGAGAGACCTGCTCCTGCTTCTGCCCTTCCAGAGCCCTGGCCTCAGTGCCTAGCACACATCAAATGGCAGTAACTAAACCCCCAATTCTGGGGGGGAGGGGGAGTGTTATCATGTGGCTTAGCAGTAAATAACTAACTCCCTCAGCAGCCAGGCCCCTGACAGGCCACCCCAGCAAGCCCCTCTCCCTCTGAAGGGTGAGGAAGAAGAGGGCTCAGAAAGGGACAGCCAGGGAAGAGACTTCCAGCCGCAGGAGCTGCCAGCAAAGTGGGCAGCTTTCCCCACCCCCACTTCCTCTGGAGCACCATCCAGGACACAGGCCTTTCTTGAGCCTCCAAACCTGCTTACTATTTGGGGGGCTGGGAGGGAATAAAAGGCAAATATGAGACGGAAAGAGAGAGAGAGAGAGAGAAAGAGAGAGAGAGAGAGAGAGAGAGAGAGAGAGAGAGAGAGAGAAGAGAGAGAGAGACTGTAGAGCAAGCAGAGGGAGCCTCGGCATGGCCCGCCCAGTGTAGTCACAGGTGTCCTCACGAGGCCAGGGACAGAGTGCACCTGCCACTGTGCTTATGAGGAGGGAGGCAGTGGCCACAGTCCCAGCAGGGGCTTCCCGAGTGATGGGAGGAAAGCCGTGCTGCTCCTGATTTCTGTGCAACCCGTGCATCACAGGCGACGCATCAAACATTCCCTTCCATCCCTCGTGTGCTGCATGCGTTCACTCAACAAATATTTACCAGGTCCCACTGGGTGCCAAGCTCTGATCCAGATACGAGAGATACAGGGTGAATGTAAGCAGCTGAGGCCCTTTCCCCTCACAGACCTCACGCTGTGCAGGTGACAAATAAAACGGGAGCGCCTCCATTCCGGTGAGCCGGAGGGCTGTGAGGGAGACACAGGGGCACCGTGGTCTATGCACAGGCAATCTGGGCCTGGAAGGCAGAGGAAGGGGGGATTGCTACAGGGAAAAGGGAGCTCCCCTCCTCCCACATGTGGGGAGACTGCTAGTCACTGTCCTTCCCTAACTAGGGCCTCTCCCCACTCCTACCCGCCCCCAAGTTCTCTCTCTGGGAAATCTTACCTTCTCTGGGCCTCAGCAGACAGCTTCCTGGCAGGCTCCCCACTGTCCTCCAGCATAGTATCTCTCATTGCTACACCTGGATGTCTCCTGCAGCCCGAGCAGCCTGAAGCCCCCTGCTTCCTCTCCCACGAAACCACTCCACCCATCATGTCCTATGAAGGCCATGGGTGAGCCTGGTGCATTAAGCATCACTCTTCCACATGTGCAAGTGAAAAACAACACTTTGTAAAAATAGTATGATCCTTGTGTTGATGCTAAAGTTTCCATGTAACTTGCTTAAAAAGGCTCACTTTATCCATCTACACATATTTCTAAACGTCTGTTTGTTGGGGCCTCTGCAGGCATTTATCCAGCTAACTGCGTAACTGGAACTGCCCCCAGAATTGCTTTATTCCTCCAAGCTCAGTCTCGTCTTGCAGTGGGAGATGACCTAGGTCCTGCTTTTCCTTGATCCTCTCTTTCCAATCAGAGCCTAGATCCTGTGGAGTCTACTTCTTAAAGCCTTAACTTCCCTCCTCTTTCCTTCCTATATCCACTGGCCTGGCTGAGGTTGTTACAGAACCACAGAATGCCCAAGACATCTTAGACATCTAATTCCACCCACCTGGCAGACAGGTGTGCTAATGAGAGACCAGAAAGGACTTCCCCAAGCTCACACAGCTAGTGCATGACAGATCCACTCACTGTGATGACCCTGCTGGTTCCTTTGCCCCGCGCCGGTCCATCAAACACACCGGCACACAGAGGGAGGCATATCCCCCATGTTGCTCCCACCACGCCTTCCTCTGCTCACACCCGTCAGGGGCTCCCCGCTCACCTCCGAATCGGGTTCAGTGTCCTCAGGGGACTTCAAGCCTCTCCAGTTTATGACTCAAACACCTACCTAGGCAAACCTGAACCTAACCGCTGATCAAAGTCTATTTATTCACTGAAACGTCACATCTACCATCAATACAGGCTCAATAACAAGACATTCCTCTTGTTGGTCATGATCTTTGTGAGAAAACCTCCTCTGCCTTATCCCATTCCACCTGAGGCCCAGGTGCCTGGATGGGAGGCCCAGATGCCTGGATAGGAAGCAGTGCAGCCAGGGGTCACGTGCTCCATCTGCAGATCCTGAGCACTCCAGCTGTCCTGTGACCTTCGATAAGTTACTTAACCCTGTGCTTCAGGTTGTTTGGACGATCAAATGAGATAATGCCCAATAAAATAAGCTGGTGTTGCTACTATTATTACTATCATAATTTGTTAACCAAGCTTATTATTGTTTGTGAATACAATGCCACGGCTTCGATCTGTGATGAACTACAGTGGCAGCCAGGCTCGAGCCGCCCCAGCAAAGCTGCAGCCCTGGGAGTACAGCTGAGGATTCTGATCAGCTGTCTTCTCCACCCTTCTGCCCCGTCTCAACTCCAGAAGGCTGGCTTGTGAGGAAAGCCCTGGGGGAGAGGGTGCAGCTGGGGAAGAAAGGAACAAAGAGGAATTTGCGAGGGGGTGTGAGGAACAGGCTGGGCCTGAGCCAGCCTGTGACCCACCAAAACCCCAGCCAAAGGGAGCAGTTAGCATCCCACTCCCCACCCAAGTGCAGCCTCTCCTCGCACAGGGCCCCTCCCCCCCTCAGCCTGCCTCTCAGTGCTAGCCTGAGCGCACACACTCACAACCACTCAGGCACAAACACATGCTCACATATGCACACACAGGCACAGATTTCCCACTCCCTTCTCCCTCCTGCTCCCTGCCCCCACTGCCTCAATTAGGGCTAATTGAACAGTAAGTAGCTCAAGACAGCATTTATGGTCAGTGACAGGTGAGGCAAATGAAATCCTTACGCCAGAAGTAACAGGATGATTTGCCTGCCATGATGGATCACCAGTGGCGCCTTCTTGGGCTTTGGGCCCCTCCGGTCCCTGTGCTCACAGTCTGTGGGTGCAAAGCCAAGGCTCCCTTTGCTCGATTGGTTTTTTCAGGCAGGAAGCTGGGGCGCAGCAGAGCAGACCAGGAGAGTGGGGGTGCTGGCCAGGCCCATGGAAGGGAAATTGGGGGCACTGGCTGGGCTGCATGACTTCCCAAACCTGCACTTGCACCTACCCCCATAGGGCCCTGCATTTCACACTGGAAGACGCTATGACTCAGGGAGCCTAGGTCCCTAGCCACGTGGCCTGGTTGAGGCCATCACAAGGACACCAGGCTGCCTCTCCTTCCACCCTGGCTACAGCCCAGGTCCCCTGTCCCTGGCAGACCACAGAGTTTTGTGTCCGAGCTCCTCTTGCCCACTTGCCCACAGACGAAGGGAGTCCCGACCTTTCTCCCCCTCAGCACGGCCCTTCCCATCCCAGAATCCTGAAATTTCATGTTAGAAAGGCATGTCTTTGTGGCAAGTGTTCAGAAGTATGAATATCCCAGGAGAGATGACCCTCTCCCCCCGTCCCCAATAAATGAATGGGGTTCTGAAACATTTCCCAATCTAGAGGAGAAGGGGGTCGGGGAGATTGCAGGGCTCCAGGTGAGGAGCAGGGCACAGGCAGAGCAAAGGAGCAGTGGTGAGTGGCCAATGTCAGCTGGTCCAAAGTCACCTAGCTTTTCCCCCACTGCCCATCAGCGCAGCCCCAGCACTCCAGGGCCACCCTTCCTCCAGCCCTTGAAAACACCAGTCGGAACTTGGTCTACTCTGGCTCCAGCTTTGCCCACAAACAGACTGGAGGGAGAGGACCACCCTCTCAGGCCTCGGGACCATCTGTTTAAACATAGACCCCAGCGAACCAGGCCCTCCAGGCAGTTGAGCATCTTGGCCCACCCTCCTGCCCTGCCAGCTTCCTGCCCAGCTTCCCGCCAGGCCCCTGTGAAAGCAAATGCTTTCCAGGGAAATTCTGGCTCTGGCTCCCATCTGGCTGGGCCTCAGAAGCTATACTTAGAAAGCAGGAGGGGCCCCGACGAGGCCCATTGGCAGCTCCAAGGTAGAACTGGCATCCCAGTAAGGCACAGCCAAGGCAAACCGAAGAACCCCAGCCCCAAGCCTGGCTTTCCCAGTCGGTTACCAGCTCCCTCCTGCTTCCAGCGCCTGAGAAAAGCAGACCGTCTCAGGCTCCATTTCACTTTCTGCCATCTTGCAATATCTTCCTTCAGTAGGTATTTTCCTCCTTACGATTCCCAGAGGGAATGCATACACATACCCTTAGGATAAACCAGCAAAAAGACAATATTGCTTTCCTCTGGACCAGATGTTTTTAAGTTGATGTTAAAAATTAGGGCTTGTAAGGTGTGAGTCTGTGTCTGTGTGAGTGTATGTGTGAGTGAGTGTGTGTGTGTGTGTGTGGGTGGTGGGTGTGAGCGTGTGTCTGTATGTATGAGTATGTGGGATGTGTGTGTAGTGTGTGTGTGTGTGTGTGTGTGTAGTGTGAGAGTGAGTCTGCGTGAGTGTGTGTTACGTGTGTGAGTGTGGGTTGTGTATGGGGGGTGTGAGTATGTATATCTGTATGTGTGAGTGTGTGGGGTGTGTGTGTAGTAGGTGTGAGTGTATGTCTGTGAGTCTGTGGTGGGTGTGTGTGATGAGTGTCAGTGTGTGGTGTCTGTGAAAGTGTGTGTGTAGTGGGTGTGAGTGTGTCTGTATGTGGGTGGTGTGGGGGGGTGTGAGTGTGTGTAAGTATGTGTATACATGGGTGTGGGTGGGAAGGGGCTGGAAGGCCCTCCCATGTGGGGAAGGGAACTTTTATTTCATCCCTGCCCCTCTCCAGGGAACCGGTCAACCTCAGAAAATGCCTCTGACATTGGGAGGCTCCCCAGGAGGCTGGTCTAAGACAAACACAGTGCACAGCCTCCTGGGAAACCTGTCCTGGCATCCCCTCAGGGACAGGAAGCTGGGGAACGTGCTTAGAGGAGAGACACACCATGAGTGCCCAGCTGATCCTCACACAGCTGGAGAGTGAGGACCTTTCCACCCTTCCCTGTCCCCAAACCCTGCCTGTGGCCCCATGGGGGAGAGGTGTGGCTGTGAGCTCAGGGGATCAGAGTGAGTTTCAGGGAACCTCAGCTGAACTGCAGCCACTACTCTCCCTCAGCTAGGGAGTCTCCTCCAGGAGGGGCCCACCCCCCACTGCCACCCATCTCCCACCCCCCCTCCTCTCTGCACCCTCATTGTCGCCTGCCCCCACCTCTGAACCATGCATCACAAACCAAAGCTGAATGGATGGGGTCTCCATCTTAGCTGTCATCACCCACCTCCAAGCCCTCACAGGATAGCACCCAGGCCAACCAAGAGTCCTGACAAAGCTCAAGTCCTGGACCCTGCCCCATGATAGTCTCCTCCCAGCCTCCGCCCTGGAGGCTGAAGCAGCTAATGACCTCCTCTGGCCTCCTTAGGCGGCTGAATGCCAAGCCCTCTGCCCTCCCAGGCCACCTCCCCATCCTACAGCCTGCTCTCTCTCCTCTTTGAAGAGCACAGTAGCCTGGAAATGCCATTTCCCCTGTCAGTTACTGTATTTTTCTATGTATAAGACACTATTTTTTCCTAAAATCATTAGATTGAAAATCAATGGGCTTCTTATCATGAAAGTCAGCAGAAGAGGGAGCTGCTTAGGTGCTTAGCTGCTCATACCTTGTCAAACAGGCTTCCTCCAATCATGAGTCTTATTGTTACTGACCTCAGCTGATGCTGTAATTGGAGGTGGAGGTGGAGAGTGCACAGATGCAACAGGGACTGGAGCGTTTGGAGCCCATAAAGATGTCAAAAAATAAAAAATTACTAAATATTTTGTTTTTTTAAATTTAATAAATTTGTATTGTTCAGATTATTACAATTGTTCCTCTTTTTTCCCCCCATAGCTCCCCTCCACCTGTCTCCCACCTCTGCCCTTACCTCCCCTACCTTGTCCTCAACCATAGGTGTATGATTTTTGTCCAGTCTCTCCCTGCACCCCTCACCCCTTTCCACAAGAATTGACAGTCCACTCCCTTTCTATGCCCGTGATTCTATTATTCACCAGTTTATTCTGTTCATCAGATTTTTAATTCACTTGATTTTTAGATTCACTTGTTGATAGATATGTATTTGTTGTTCATAATTTTTATCTTTACCTATTTCTTCTTCTTCCTCACAGTCACGCTTGCACACCTCCAGAATCTCTGCCTTTCTGGCTCCCCTGAGTTTCCGTGCACTCCAGGGTTTGTATGAGTCTGGATCCCCAGGTTCTCACCTGAAACTGGGGTTCAGTGCAGTCTGACCTGGATTTCAGCGCAGTTGGGAGGTTCTGTCTTCCTCCTGCTAAACAAAGCCAGCGGCACAATCAGCAGTCAGCCCTCTGCGTGCACACTTTTGCGTGCACCTCCAGACTTCTGTCTTTAGCAGCTCCCTTAAGTTTCCCTGCACTCCTCCCTTTTCACAACAATCCAGACTCCCGGAACTGTGGTTCAGTGCAGTCGAAAGTAGGGTTCAGTGCAGTCAGGAGTTTCCGTCTCCCTCACACTTGAGGAAGCCAGCCAGGCACTCTACCACCCGTCCTCTCCACGCGCACATCTCTGTACCTCAGCTTTTTGCAGCTCCTCTGAGTCTCCATGAGTCCCTCTCTTTTCTTCTAGTTGTAGAATTTCCACTCAACCAGCTTTCCTGTGGTTCTGGATGATGTTCATTCTGTCTTTTAGTTGTAGTTTTGAAATTGTTGTGCGAGGCAGCAGTTTAGGTGTTCATCTATGCTGCCATCTTGGTTTCTCTATAGTTGTCTTGACTGTTGTTGGTATCACTGGTGGGAAATGACCTCCAGGTCAATTGGCTGTGAGGATCAGCTGTGTCTGCTCCAGGAGAACTTCTGTGCGGGAGTCAGCCTTATGAGATAAGAGTTGCAGAATTATAAAAGCCTCTGTGCTCGGCTTAGATGGGGTGGTCTCAGGACTGAGCAGGCAGCTTTGGCTTCCCCTCAGTCCTGGCCTATGAGGCCCCTGGGTCTCAGTGTCCCTTAGTAATTACTGCATCTCTCTCTGCGTACACTCACACACATGCCTCCAGATCTCTTCCTTTGGCATCTCCCCTGAATTTCCATGCACTTTGGAAATTCTGGGTCCCCAGGGTCTCGCCCAAAACTAGGGTTCGGTGCAGTCGGAACTGGAGTTCAGTACAGTTGGGAGGTTCTGTCTTCCTCTCGCTAGAGAAAGCCAGCCGCACAATCAGCAGTCAGTCCTCTCTGTGTGCACTCGCATGCACGCCTCCAGACCTCTGTCTTTTACGGCTCCCCTGAGTTTCCAGGTTCTCCTCCCTTTTCTCCTCAACAGTACAGACTCCCTCCGTCTTACCCGGAACTGGGTTTCAGTGCAGTCAGGAGTTTCCATCTCTCTCCTGCTAGAGGAAGCCAGTAGGCACTCTGCCGCCCATCTTCTCCATGCATGTGTGAGGCAGCAGTTTAGGTGTTCACCTATGCTGCCATCTTGGTTTCTCCAAGATACTAAATATTGGTAAGCGATTGTCTTGCTCTGCAAAATTCAAACTGAATGTAATCAGCTATGCAAAAGAGCATGGAAATAGAGCTGCAGAGAAATAATTTGGACTTCTTCCCACTGCATGTATGATCAGACAATGGAGAAAATAGGAAGAACAACTCCTTAAGATGCTAAAAAAGAAGAAGGCTTTAAGAGGAAAACTAGCAAAATGGACAAACTTGGAGCAGAGGCTTAAGACTTGGGTTATGGAGAAGCACCAGAGTGGCTTATGTTTGTCAATCAAACTTATTTAATATCAGGCAAGAATGTTTGCGAGCAAAATGAAAATTGTTGATTTTACAGGAAAGGCAAAATGGTGCTTCAGTTTCATGAGGAGAGAAGAGTTGGCTATGAGAGCATGAACAAAGTTAGCTCAGAAAATGCCACCAGTTTATGAGGATGATCTCACATATATAGAGAGTGACAAAGAAGACAGCAGTGATACAATAGAAGTTGTAGAAATTGATATATCTGGAATTAATAGTTATGAAGAAGAGGGCAGTGATGCAACAGAGGCTGAATAAAGTGATATGCTGCATAATATCATAGTGCTAGTATGCAAACATTACCTGTGGTAATTCTATATAATAAAGGGCTAATATGCAAATTGACCAAATGGCAGAACCATCCGTTGTTATGGTGCACACTGACCACCAGGGGCAGATGCTCAATGCAGGAGCTGCCCCCAGCCTGCAGGCCCTGAATGCCTGGTTGAGGCCTACAAGCCAACCTCTTGGTCCCTTCCCCCAGCAGGCAGGCATCAATCACTCAATGGGGAATGGGGAATTGGGGGTGTGTGGCAGCAGATGGCAAATGTGGGCAGTGCCACACCAAGAACCCTGCCCCACCAGTCGTCCCCCACATAGAGGGTGACTGGTGGCAGGGAGCAGGACTGGTGAGCGGGTGGGAACAGCCAACCTCTCAGTCTCACTCCCCAGCTGGCAGGCCCTGACCACCTGATGGCAAACGGGGAAACCGGGGATGGGTGCCAGCAGAGGGTGGGGCCAGATGTTGGCAGTCAGGGAAGATGGCCCTGATTCCAGGCCAGGCCTAGGGACCATACCTGTGCATGAATTTCTGCACCAGGCCTCTTGTTACTAAATAAAAATGTGTTCTGTTTTATGTTTAAAATATTGATCTCAATTTTGGGTTGGAAAAGTAGAGGACATCTTATACATGGGAGTGTCTTACACACAGAAAAATATGGTATAGCCTAAGATGGCCTCGCCAGCACCTGGAGGGGAAGAGCCTTCACCAAGGACTCTCAGATGTGGATTAGAGAAGCTGTGGGAAATCTCATTCACACTCAGGGACCTCTTCAAGGACCGAGCATCCACTGTGGCCAAGGAAGAGCGGGGCTGGCTTCTGGCCACTGCTTGGGGGTTACAACAGCTGAACCAGAGGGCTGGCTTTTGGGCAACTCACAGATATGCACCACACAGCACAGCAGCTCCAGGCCCCTTTCCCTGCCAGCCCAGGACTGGGGGAGCCAGCTGCCCTGCACATGCATAAGGTCTCACCGTGGGAAATTTGCTGGGGCATCGGAGAAGTCCTTAACAGTACCTGTCACCTAGCACATAGAAGAGGTTCAATGAATGTTCCTTCTCTCTCTGCAACTTGCCCAAGTTCATAACGCGCTTGGTTCCTGGCAGTGAGCAGTGCTGAGCATCTGCACGGTAGTCTTGGGGACAAGAAGAGCATCTGTGCTCGAGGCCAGGCCAGGCCTTGGTATCTGTGTCCCCCAGGAGGACTGCCAGCTGCCCCACAGCACTGTCCTGGAAGGATTTGGAAACACCTTTCTTCTGGTTTCCTCTAGCCGATGAGCTCCGTGAGGGTGCTCATTTCTTTCAAATCCCCACCCAGTATGCAGCGCCGGAGGCATCCTGTTCCATAACACGTGCTGAGTAGAATGGGGAAGTGGGGAGGGACTGAACCCCAGCTGCACTCAGGACTGGCTTTCTGGTCCTGGAGACACAAACATGAGTAATGACAGGGTGCACTGTGCAAACAGCAGGGGAGCCCGGGTCTGGGTGGAGGAGGGTGCTCAGTCTTCCACCCATTTCATTCGGAGCTTTAGGCCCCCTTGGTCACATATGATTACCTGGGGTGGGAGTGGGAAATAGGAGGGCTGGCCTCCCCAACCCTAGGCACCACAGGCCACCTGGTGTCAGCGCCAGTCCCTGTGAAGGTGAAGCTTTCCAGGAGGGTGGCCGAGGGCAGAGCCCCCTCACTCCCCACATTTGGCCTCCCATCCTGGGAGTGGGGAATTCTCAGCCTGCTCCCCATCCTCCTCTTTGGGTAAATTGGGATACCACCTCCTACCTTCCAGGGCTCTGTCAGTGCCCTCAGGCTGCCTAGCAAGTGCCTCAGACGGGTGGCCTGAAACAACCAAAATTTATTGCCTCCCATTCTGGGGATCAGGAGCCAGACAGCAGGGTGTGGGCAGGGCCCGGCCCCTGTGAAGGCTCTGGGAGGTCCTTCGTTTCTCCCAGCTCCTGGTGGCCTGGGTGTCTCTGGCTTAACTGTGTCCTCCCAACCTCCGCCCAAGCTCCCCACGGCCTATGCGCTGTCTACAAGCAGCCTTGCTCTCTCTGTCTCTCCCCTTTGTGTAAGGCCATCAGTCATATTGCATTAGGGGCCACCTCATCTTAACTAATGTCATCTACAAGGATCCCATTTCCAAATATGGATCTGGGGGTTTGGACGTCAGCACAAATGGGCCACCATTCAGTCCATGCCCACGCTGACCGGGCAGGCCCGGGGAGGAGAGCTGCAGACAGGGCAGGGGCCTGGGCAGGTCTGCAGGCTGGCTTTAACTCCTGGCTGCTTAAAGCCGCCCCCTGTTAAGAAGGGGTGGGCCTGGGTGGATAACTCACTGAAGGCTACTTGATTTTCCTCAGAATAGACCCAGGTCCCCAGAGTGGGGAACCGGGGCCAACCCTTTTGAAGTGCAAATGCAGCCCCCTTCCTCGCCCCCCTTCCCCCACAGTCCTCCCTGAATAATCTGGCGTGGCATCTGCCATCGCTGCAGGGAAGTGCGCCCGCCAGCTGCTCCCGCTCTCCGACACAGGCTTCGGTCAGGTGGCTGAGAGGTCGGGCCCAGAAGTCCCCAGGCCCCGCAATCAGCACTTAGCGGAGGAGGATTGAGGGAATGAGTGTGCACTGCGCGGCGCAGCTGCGCCTGCCTCCCCATTGACTAGGATACCTGCTGTCCTGCAGGCTGCGTGATGACAGAGGGGCGGGCACAGAGGCCCTTTGTTTTAGCAGGTAGCCCTGCGGGCATGGGGTTCAGTCACACTGGGTAATGATAAGGTGGCATTAGTGGTTTAATAAGAACCAGGGATGAACTTGGGGAGGAGGAGGTAAGAGGGCCTCTGTGGCAGAAGGTCCCAGCTGACTGCTCCTTGACCCTGGCTTCCCTCAAACCCAGGGCCCGGCCAGCGCCCAGACACTGGGTGCTCTGCTCCAAAAGCCAGCGGGGCTGGCGACTCAGGATGTGGGGACGGCTGGGGGCTCTCAGCCTCTGTGGAAGAGTTGGCTACAGGAACCTCCCTTTTCTTATCTGCAAAGTAGGAACCAGGATGCCTACTCATCAGTCACTAGCAGTAGCAGGAGAAAGTGAAGGTCAAGTGCCATCAACCCCACCCCCAGGTGGCTAGGTGAGGGTGAGGAGCACAGCAGCACCCTCTCAGGTGAGCCACAGTGCTGAACTGAGCCCCGGCAGAGAAACCATTGTTCCTTCTTCCTCCCGCCACCCCACATAGCTGCTCCTTCTCAGCCCTGGTCACTTACCCTGCACATGATCACTTGCCTGTTTCAGGACCCTTCGGACCTGTCTGGGATGAGGTTAACACACCCAGTCCTCACACAGCTCCCACCTGAGGGTCAACAGGCATCAGCTGAAATGCAGGGCCCACCCAACACGATCATCTGTGGCAGAGCCAGGGGTGGTGGCCACTGAGCTGAGGCTCTAAGGACAGTCTTGGGCATGCACTGCTGCTGCCGGGAAGTGGGGCCAACGCTCCTCTCCCTTCCCGGAGCCTCTCTTTGGGGAAGGGCACACTCTCTTAGAGGGGATAGGGCAGTGCCACTGAGACTCTGAGCCTGTGGGGGAAAGGAGCTGACACCTGCCCGTGCCTTCCTGGACCCCACAGCAGCCAAAGTCCTGACCCACAGCAGACTGAAGGGAAGGGATTGGAATTGGGTCTGTATCTTGTTCTGTGGCTGCCATAACAAAGTTCCACTGGCTGAGTGTCTTAAACAACAGAAATGTGTTGCTTCATAATTCTGGGGGTCCAGAAACTGAGATGTCAAATCCGGCCCCAAATCAAGGTATGGGCAGGGTTAGTTCCCTCTAAGGGGTGGGGGAGAACCAGGTCTCTCCAAGTATCCGGTGCTCAGCTGCTCAGCTGGGCCCTCATCAGCCTGTTGCTGCCCCACTCATCTCACATGGCACTCTGCCAGGGTCGCCATCTTCATGCAGTCCCTTTAAAGCAGTGGTTCTCAACCTTCCTAATGCCGCAACCCTTTAATACAGTTCTTTACGTTGTGGTGATCCCCAACCATAAAATTATTTTTGTTGCTACTTCATAACTGTAATTTGCTAATGTTATGAATCTTAATGTAAATATCTGTGTTTTCTGATGGTCTTAGGAGACCCTGCTAGCTGTTCGCGACCCACAGGTTGAGAACCGCTGCTTTAAAGGGACACCAGTCCTAATGAATGGGACACCAGTCATATAGGGCCCCACTCAAGTATGAACTCATCTTAACCTCACTAATTATATCTGTAACCACCCTGTTTCCAAATACAATCACATTCTGAGGTACTGGGGGCTAGGACTTCAGTAGAGGAGTTTGCGGGTACACCATCCATCCTGTAAAGGACTTGAAGGTAGAAGATTTTAAGCAGAGAAGCACTACCTTGTAGATACCAGAACCAAGATGAGAACTGGAGGGATGACACATGTAGGACAAGGCCCAGACACAAGTGGGCATGGGCACCAGGACTTCGAGGCGGAGAGGAGGCTGCTGTTGTAGAATGACCACTGAGGCGCACCTGTCTGCCTGCCACCCGGGAGACAGGACAGGCCAGCCTCAGTCCTGGCTTTTCCACCTGCTGACAGGAAGTCTGCCATGAGTGGCCTGAGAGGACAGGGAGGGAGAGGTGGCTCAGCAGGCGGCTGGGGTTTTGATCCAGGTTGCTGTTACCCTCCATTCCTCTACTTCCTCGTCTGTCAAACAGGTACCAAGTAGTGCCCATATCTAGTGTTGTTTCTGTAATTAAGTCAAGGGGTTCTGTATTTCCATCTCAGCCTGGCACGTAGTACATCCCGGCCATCGGGACACAGGCCTCTTTGGGTGTAGATGCACTAAGACCACAAGGGGGAGGGGCACAACGAGAAAGGAAGCGCTCGAACTACTCCCACTCGGGCTTCTGACAGGACTTCAGAAGAAGGCCCCTCACCCTAGGCTGGCACACGCCATCTGCTCATAGGTACACCCTCTTCTCCCATGCAGTCCACTGACACCTTGTGGCAAATAGTGGAAGCGCAGCGAGAATCCTGATTTTGTTTGTGAGGAAGGGAAAGACAGGGTTCAAAGCACTGCTACCTGCAGATAAACACTCAGAGGGCCCTGCTATTAGCATATGGCCCTTCGCTGAATAACCAATAGGGATCCCCAACTGATGAGGTTTGTGATGGCCTTGCCACTGGGGACGCCTCTCCTCCTTCCTGAGGGCCAGGCTGACCCTGACCGCAGAGCAGGCCACAGAACAGTCAGTCCTCTCTGTGCTCTTAACAATTCCCTCATGTGAAATTCCTTGGTGTGGAGGACTGCCTGGAGGGATCCTTCCCACCCACAACCTACAGTGAGTGTGAATTGAGAAGGATCAAGAAGGGAATTGAAAATAGCTTGAGAAGGCCACATCTGATCCTTTTTAGAAATCCATGAACCAATTAGTATTCCCTGGAGATGCATGATGTCAGTCACCTATCTAGGAATTAAGATCCAAGCCCTTGCTTGGCAGAGGTGGCACAGTGAATGAGCATTGATTGACCTATGAACCAAGAGATCACTGGTTCGATTCCTGATCAGGGCTCTATCCCCAGTAGGGGGCATACAGGAGGCAGCCGATCAATGATGCTCTCTCACCAATGTTTTTATACCTCTTTCTCTCTCCCTTCGTTTCTCGAATCAATTGTATTTTAAAGATCCAGGAAAAATATCCTCAGGTGAGGATTAACAAAAAACAAAGATCCTCTTCAACAGCATAGATGGTCCGTGAAATCAGTTACATAGAGAAAGACAAATGCTGTGTGATTTGACTGATACGTGGAATCTAAAAATATTGAACTCACAAAAACAGAGATCAGATTGGTGGCTGCCAGAGGCAGGGGGGTGGGATGAGAGAACTGGGAGAAGGTGGTCAAAAGGTATAAACTTCCACTCTAGTTGACTTGGCTCAGTGGCTAAAACATGAGCCCACAGACTAAAGGGTCCTGAGTTTGATTCCAGTCAAGGACACGTACCTCCAGTTGCAGACTCAATCCCTGGCACTGGTTGGGGCACATGTGGGAGGTAACCAACTGATGCGTCTCTCTCACCTCAATGCTGCTCTGTCTCCCTCTCCCTTCCATCCTAAAAATCAATGGAAAAATATCCTTGGGTAAGGATTAACAACAAATTTTAAAAAGGTACAAACTTCCATTTATGAGATAATTAAGTCCTAGAGATGTCATGTACAACATGGTGACTATAGTTAACAATACCATGTTGTATATTTGGAAGTTACTAAGAGAATAGATATCAAAAGCTCTCTTCACAAGGAAAAAAGAAATCATAACTGTGAGGTGAAGAATGCTAATTAATACTATTATGGCAATCATTTTGTAATGTATGCATATATCAAATCACATCAATTAGAGGCACAGTATATGAATTTGTGCATGGGTGCGGTCTCTCAGCTTGGCCGGCAATTGGGGCCAATTGGGGCCTTCTTACCCAGTCCCAATTGGGCCAATAGGGGCCGGCCAGCCAGCCAGGGAGAGACTGTGGGAGGCTGGCCAGCCAGCCAGGGAGAGACTGTGGGAGGCTGGCCAGCCAACCAGGGAAGGACCATGGGAGGGTTCCAGGCATGTCACTCCTCTTGCCCAGTCCCAATTGGCCATACCCCAGCAACAAGCTAACCTACCAGTTGGAGCATCTGCCCCCTGGTGGTAAGTATGCATCATAGCAGTTGGTTGAACAGTTGAACCATAGGTCGGACACTTAGCATATTACGCTTTTATTATGTAATTACATACATCAATTATATCTAAAAAAACTGAGGATAGAAAAAAATCCCTTTGTTGCCTAAGCAAGATGGTAAGAAAGAAGTCCCACCATACTCCCAGGAGGGAGTGTGCATACATTACAAGTATGCACACTACCCAGGGCGAACTTGGGATCCTGGAATTTAGAAATCACATGGGGTCCCTCTTTTCCCACCCAACTGGGGACCCTGAAATAAAGAAAGCTATCTTTGCAAAATATAGGCCCTGGGTTTCCAAAACAAATACAAATGGCTAAGGGGTTAGAAATGTGGATACATTTTAATTCACTAAGCGAGCCAGGTCTTTCCACTTCTGGTATCACCCGGGAGGGCGTGGGAATAGTTGGTCGCTGGAAGAGGGTGTGATCGTAACTTTAGAGGGGATGAAGATGTCCTGTCTAATGAGCTGGGTCTGGTCCCATAGGTGTGTGCACTTTATGAAAATTCATCAAGCTATGCATGAATGACTTGTGCAATTTTCTATATGTTACTGTAATAAAAAGGTTTTCTTAAAATGAAGGTTTTTAATTTAATTTTATTAAATTATATTTTTATTTATTTATTTATTTATTTATTTAAACAAAAAAGAACACCCAGTGCTTATGAAGACACAATGAAATGAACACTCATACACTGATGGTGGGACCATAAGTGTCAAAAGTATTTTTTAGCCGAAACCAGTTTGGCTCAGTGGATAAGAGCATAGGCCTACAGACTGAAAGGTCCCAGGTTTGATTCCAGTCAAAGGCATGTATCTTGGTTGCGGGCACATTCCCAGTAGGGGGTGTGCAGGAGGTGGCTGATCAATGTCTCTCTCTCATCAATGTTTCTAACTCTCTATCCCTCTCCCTTCCTCTCTGTAAAAAATCAATTAAAAAATATATATATATGTATATATATAAAAGTATTTTTTTAAAGCAGTTTGCCATGTGGCTCAGTGGTTGAACACTGACCTATGAACCAGGAGGTCATGGTCCAATTCCTGGTCAGGGCACTACCTGGGTTGAGGCTCACTCCTGCAGAAAGCAGCCAATCAATGATTCTCTCTCATCATTGATGTCTCTCTCTCTCTCTCTCTCTCTCTCTCTCTCTCTCCTTCTCTCTCTCTCCCCCCTTCCTCTCTGAAATCAACAAAAACATACTTTAAACAATAAATAAATAAAAGCAGTTTGCCCATATAAGTCAAGTGTGTTAGTAATGTTCATGTTCTCCATCTATACTCTTGGGAATCACTTAAGTATGTCAAAATACAGAAACATATTTTTATGTCAACAATATATATCTTCACAGCATAAATGAAAACTTGGAAATATCCTAAATGTTAGACAATAGAGGAAATATGGTATATTTATAAAGTACTATATAGTCACTAAATTATTTGAATGTTAAGTGCAGCTTCCCATTCAATTAAGTAAAAAGGCAGGGTGCAAAATTTATGTATCTTTAGTTTCAACTGTATCGAAGCACTTAAGTCTCATAATAAATACATGTCTAGTGTTTTTTTAAAAAAGGCATTAAGTGTATCTTTAAAAGCACAATTAGTAAGAGTTCTATAAGTCAATCAATGCCCAAGGAAACCAAATTCTTTGGCATTAAAAAACCTACCCTCACATGCCGCTGGTGGGAATGAAAAAGGATGCAGCTGCTTTGGTAGCTTGGTGGTTCCTCAAAAGATTAACCATGGAGTTACCATGTATCTCAGCAATTCCACTATTAAGTATATACTCAGGGGAAGTGAAACATGAAAACTTGTACATAATGTTCATAGAAGTATTATTCGCAATAGCCCCAAAGTGAAAACAACCCAAATACCCATCAACCAAATTAAAGGATAAAGTAAATGTAGACTAGCCATACACTGGATTACTTAGAGACAAGAAGCCAAGAAACATGACACATGCTTTGATATAGATGAGCCTTGAAAATACTAGGCTAAATAAAAGCAGCAATCATGCTCTGGCTGGTTTGGCTAAGTGGTTAGAGTGCTGGCCCCAGGACCAGTGTTGTGGGTTTGAGTCCTGGTCAAAGACATGTACCTGGTTTGCAGGTTCAATACCCAGGCCTGGTCAGGAGGCAACCAATCACAACCAATGATGTCTCTAACATCAATGTCTCTCTCTCTCCCTCTCTCTCTCTCTCTCTCTCTCTCTCTCTCTCCTCTCTCTCTCTCTTCCTTGTTCCCTCCCTTCTACTCTCTCTTTAAAAAAAAAAAATCAATGGAAAAAATATCCTCAGGTGTGGTTTAAAACAACAAAAAGAAGCAGTCACAAAGACCATCCTATATAATAAAAACCTAATATGCAAATTGAGCATCACTCCAACACACAAGATGGCTGCCCCCATGTGGTCAAAGATGGCCACCCCCATGTGGACACAAAATGGCTGCCACAAGATGGCCAGTAAGGGAGGGCAGTTGGGAGGGAGCAGGCCTGCAAGGGAGGGCAGTTAGAGACAATCAGGCCTGCAGGGAAGGACAGTTGGTGGTGACCGGGCCTATAAGGGAGGGCAGTTGGGCAACCAGGCCTGCAGGGGAGGGCAGTTGGGATTGGGCCTAAACGGGCAGTCAGACATCCCTCGAGGGGACCCAGATTGGAGAGGGTGCAGGCTGGGCTGAGGGACACCCCCCCAACACACACACACACACACAAATTTTGTGCACCAGGCCTCTCTAATATATTTTAATTCCATTTATATGAAATGTTCAGAATAGGGAAACCATAGGAACAGATAAGCTAGTGATTTTGTAGGACTGATAAGGTTGGGGGGAAATGGGATACAGGATTTTGCCAGGGGGGATGGAGTATCAAAATGTTGTAAAACTGATTGTGCTGATGGTTTGCACAACTGTGACTATACAAACACATTAAATAGCACGTTTTAAATGGGTGACTTGTATGGTAGGTGAATTATATTTCAACAAAGCTGCTAGAGAGAACAAAACCCACACAGTAGTAGCCATGCTCCTGCACAACCTGCAATGGTCCAAGGGCACCTTGGGGCTTCAGGTCCTGACCTGTCAAAAGCAGACTCTCCTGCAAACTGTGGCATGCAGCCTGAGCCTGCGATGCAATTTCTTCAGGCCAGCCCTCGTTGGCTTAAAACATCTTTCACACTCATGCCTTTGTAGCTTTCAGAATTCTTGGCAAACGCACAAGTAACTGCCTGGTATTTTCACAAGTTGTCAAAGCATTTAGGGCTCTATTTCCTGAGCTGGCCCAGAAATAAGCAAACGTGTTTCAGCCTTTACCCTGCCCCTTCCTTCTAGTGAGGGGGAGGGGGAGGCTTCTAACTTGGCTCACACATCAGCCTGGTCTCCTCACACTTCTTCAGGGCTCAGCCTCCCCACTCCAGTCCTGAGGTTTCATGAATGGAAGGGGAGGAAGAGCAGAAAAAAGCATGATGGAGAAGGCTTTGAGCCAAGCCGCTGAGATGAGAGTAGTGGACTGATGAGAAGAAAGGGTCTTTAAAGTTCTTCCAGGGGCTGAGATCGGTTTGGCTCAGTGGATAGAGCATCGGCTTGCGGACTGAAAGGTCCCGGGTTCGATTCCGGTTGGGGGCATGTACCTTGCTTGCGGGCATGTCTCCACTGTGGGGCGTGCAGGAGGCGGCTGATCGATGTCTCTCTCTCATCGATGTTTCTGACTTTCTATCTCTCTCCCTTCCTCTCTGTGAAAAATCAATAAAAGATATTAAAAAAAAAAAAAAGTTCTTCCAGGGGACCATGATGCCCTTCATTGCAGTTTAAGAAATCCAAACAAAAGAACTTTATTTTGAAATTACTTTTATCACATGAGCTGTGCTAACTCTGACACCATTCAGATCGAACCACATAGTTCACGGTTTTCTAAGTGTATGTACTAAGAGTTTATAGCTTACACATCTCTTCTTGACATGACTCCTGTTAACGTCTATACTTGGGTCTATGGGAGAAAGAAGCCTTAATTGCTTTGGGCTTTGGCTTAATAGGATAGGTGGGCAAAGTCATGACTGTTAAGGGATTCTATACAACAAAATGTTAAGTTTCCTCTGAGTGGTAAGGTTATGGAATCCTTATTTCTTTGTGCTTCTCTGTACTTTCTGAGTCTCATCGGAACAATGAATATCTACTAAGTAAACCATTAGTGAAATTTCCCTGGTGCTAGGTTACACATGAGTGCTACTGAACAGTAGGTCCCCGGGAAAGTACAACAGAACCGGAGAACAGAATGTCTCAGCTCAGAACATGCTGAGGTTCCCAGAACCCAAGCTGGACTCAGAGGCCTGGCCAACATGAAAGTTGGTCCTGAAGACCATGTTCAAGGTTTTCATTACCTCAGTTCCAGAGAACTTGATTCTAAGAACAAAAATATAAAGACACTTGTTCTACAAGGATGGATCTGGGTCCTAATCCTATTCCCTTATTGAAGGGGAAAGTCATTTCACCAATGAGGAATGGTTGAGGGAACTAGAGGTAATTAGACTGAAGTCTTAGAAAAGCTGGCAACTATCATCAAAGCAGTGGAAGGTTATTACATGGAAGAGCCCTGGGAAACAGACCAAGGACAGCACTGTGTGAAGTCACAGAGGCAAGACTTAACCTTGACTTAGGAAGAACATTCTGAGCACAGAGGCCCATCCCTGGAGAGGATGCCTCCTGAGGCAGTTTGACATGCACCGGAAGCTGGGTATCACCATTTCAAATATTAAACAGGCTTTTAGTTACCAGCAGAGTTTGACCAAAAATCTGTTTAATCCTTCTAACACAGATCTCCTGATTCCACAAGGCTCTTTGCACCAGTTTTGGCTTGCTTTGGTGTATTTTTATTAGAGCATGTTCCCTTATAGATCCCAAGCTAATGTCGCTCAAAAGGACAAAACAACAACAAAACCCGGCCACTGCTGGATTCCGTGAACTGTTGACTTCCCTGCTGCTGCCTCCAGTGAAAACTGCCTATCACCATTGCTGAGCTGTGTACAGCCTATGCAAGGCTGCCCAGGAGCTGTGCTGCCCCCTCGTGGGAATGAAGAATACAACTGCTTAGAAAGCAATCAAGATGCATTCTGAGGCTATTGTCTACACACACAACCCTATCTTTCCTTTCCCCATCTTCACTTTTTGATGAGTTCCCTGCAATTCTCTCTCTTTTTTCTTTCAAAATCTATTTTATTGATTTTTTACAGAGAGAAAGGGAGATAGTTAGAAATATCAATGAGAGAGAAACATCCATCAGCTGCCTCCTGCACACTTCTCCCTGAGTATGTGCCCATAATCAAGGTACATGCCCTTGACCAGAATCAAACCTAGGACCCTTGAGTCTGCAGGCCGACGCTTTATCCACTGAGCCAAACCGGTTAGGGCATATTCCTGCAATCTTGACCTTAGCCCATTAGGGTCTTGTTTACATTCACAACATCATTACGTCCCATAAAAGACTGGACGTTTAGCCACAACGTAAAGTCCTGGTTTCCACCGAGGATGGAATTTGCATCTGCCTGTTTCAAGTTACGGAGTAAACTTGGATATTAACACTATGCTATAGAAAGAGCACTAGACCAGCCTTAAAAGCCTAGGTTCTAACTCATGTTCTGCCATTCCTCATGTCACTCTGAACAAGTCACAAATGTCTTACACATATGCAAAGCTCTGGGGTTTGGAGAGGAGATCCTTCAAGAAAAGTGATCTGTCTTATGTGTAGTACTTGCAGCGGCCATTCACAGCAAAAGGCTGTGGGACCTTCACTGGTCTAGGGACCCTCCTCACCCACCAGAGGAGACTGGCCAAGCCCAGATCTTACTTATCTGTGCCTTCCACCTCAGGGACTGCCACAAGCAGAGGTTTTTCCTTTCTCATAAAAAGGAACTGTGCAGGGCTGATCAGGAGGGACCAACAATTCCTAGGTTGCTCAGGTACCTGAAAATATTTACCAGTTTTCCAGATAAGTCTTGCCATTCTTGTTGACAATATAAAGCCCTCTGACTTAGATGAGTCACGGCAGAGATGTCTCATTGTTTCTCAACATCAGTCACCAGCTCTCTGTTGCCACAGCAGGGTTTCATATGAGGAGGGGACAGCTGAGGACACCACCTGGTTTGAGTGCTAGGCACCAAACTGGAAAATGGTTTGGAATAAAGTCACGGTAGCTGAGTGAGGAACATGACTTTCATTTTGTGTGTTATGAATTTTCAAGACACTTCAATGAAGAGTCAAGAAAACAGAGGATAAAGATGAACCTTTCTCAAGATTGCTGTCTCTATTCAGAATCCTTTATGGTTCCAAAATGTTACAGGGTTATTATGGTTCCAAAATGTTACAGAAAAATGTCATTGGTATTTTGATAGGGATTGCTTTGAATCTATACATTATTTTGGGTAGTACATTGTAACGTTAATTCTTCCTATCCCTGAGCATGGTAATATGCTTCCATTTATCTTCATTTTCTTCCTTCAGTGTCTTACAATTTTCTGAGTACAGTCTTTTACTTCCTTGGCTAAATGTATTCCTAGGTATTTTATTGTTTTTGATGCAGTTACAAACAGGATTTTTAATTTATCTGGTAGTTTGTTATTGGCATATAAAAACACAACTGATTTCTGAATACTTATTTTGTATTCTGCTACTTTACTAAATTAATTTATCAGTGCTAGTTTTTTTGGTGGAATCTTTAGAGTTCTATATATATAATATTATATAACTTTCATATTTAAAACCCCTTTCTTTGTACTTAGGTTTCCCACAAAAGATAACTTTCCTTAAGGAACTGGCTTGCTACGTTTTTGTTGTCTCTAAATGGTAGTTTTAGTTTGGTGTGAGGAACTATTCTCTGTTGGCCCCTAATACTGGATTATGCTAACTTTCCCTTATCAGTATAACAGAAAATTTCAAAAGCAGACAATGTTTTATTGACCTCAGACACCTTGTACTCTCCACACTTGCTAAAAATAAAACATCCTAGTGAGGCGTTTACTACATTAGTCTTAAAACATTTTATTTACAGGGAATCTCACAAACTGAAGTGACAGTCAACTGCCAGCAATACATGGTTCATGAGTCATGCTGTTGGCCTGAACTTTGAAGATACTTTTTCTCCTCTCAAATACTTTAAACCAACTGAAATGAAATTTTTTTCTTTTTAAAAACTTGATCACAGTGAAGGTTCATGTCTATATAAATAAAAGCCTAAGCGACCAAATTACCAGTCCACTGGTTGCTATGACATGCACTGACCACCAGGGAACAGATGCTCAACACAGGAGCTGCTCCCTGGTGGTCAGCGTGTTCCCACAACCAACCAACCGCCCATGGCCGGCCAACCTCCCACAGTCCCTTCCCCCGGCTGCCCGCTACCCATCCCCTCCTCCCGGCCCACCTAGCTGGCCCCGATCAACAGCTAGGCCGAGGGACGCCACCAGGCCTCTAGTTAAAGCATAATTCAATGGGTCCTTTAATTAGCTTTAATCACTGGTTATAAAAAGGTACACTAAGAAAATGTTTTCACTAAAACATAAGTAACAAATTATTTAGTACACCATTTAACCAACTAATCCTAAATACTATGTCAGAGTAATAAGTCAATCTGCCTTAATAAAGGTTTGTTAATAGAGACCAGATGCTGTTCTAGTGTTTCACAGACAAAATCTCTAGTCCTTGGAAAAACGCTATAAACAAACAGACTCAAACTTGTCAAATTACTAAGCAAGGCCGTAGAGTTTAGTGGCAGCACCAGGATTAGAACATGGGCCTGGCCAGTTTTTGCCATGACTGAGCCCTTTCCTCTCCATCTAGTACAACTGCCTTGTTGAAGACGAGAAACAGGATGCCCCCATGATGCCACACCCGGGTGCTTCAACCAGTGTTTTCTTGATAGACATCTACTTAAAATTTTATTTGAAGTAAGCTTTGACTTGTTTCAATATGTATCTCATTTTCTATTTTATCACCCATTTTCATTTATGGCAGATAGGTTCTAGAGGTCCTGAAAATGTCTGAAACAAAGAACTCTAAAAAACACCTGTAGCAACTCTCAGCATTGGATCAAACTACAGCATGTTGGAAGGGATATTACTGAAAAGAGCTTGAACAAGACAGCCTGAAAAATAGAGGGTACAAAACCTGGACTATGCTCCTTATAACGCCATGGGTATGATGTTCTAAACTGTGAATCCAAGAGGTGTATATATACGTACGTACTTGCTTATTGACACCATTTTTCTGATTTGAAAACACAAAGTCACTTCCATTTAATTTAATATTTATTTTCATTTTATATCCAGATGTCACATTTTCTACATTAAAATATAATCATGCTGACTCTCCCACATACATCCTCTGAGAAAAAAGTGAACTTTACACAACTTGAAAGATGGAATGCACAGAGAAGTTGCTATTGCACCCAACTAACAAAGAACACAGAGACCACACAGTGGACAAGGCGGAGTGCATAGAAGACAGCTCAGGGCTCACAGCAGAAAGGAGCAGAGTTAAAAGGCTTAAGCTTTTAAATGCTATCACTTGTGCCACAAGATTACCCTGAAGAGGCAGAGATAGGTCAGAAAGCAGGACCAAATAGGGGTTTTCTAAAGGCTGCTCTCTAATAATTTAACATGTCCATACATAGGAGAGCTTTCTCCCACCCCGTGTCCTCAGCTTCTGGCGAACACTTTAGAAAATTACACCACTGTTAGCATGTCCAAACGTAGCATGGGTGTAGGTTTTTCTTTTCCTTATTTTTGCTGTACCTCCAACTCTTTCCAAGCAACAATTATACTGGTTATTTTAATTATGATTCCCCTGCATGACAACCCAGTACGGATCAAGACAAGGCATCTCACTACTATTCGATTGATGCCAGCTGTGCAAAAGCTGCAAGATTGTGTGCTACTCAGAGGGAGAGAGCACATGAACACACAGGAGTACCAACTCCTTTTCTAATCTACTCATTAAATAGGAAAGAGCAGGTGGACAGTAAAAACCATCTGCTTAGAACAGCAGCACAGACCTAGAGGTACACCACCATCCAAACACAAATGCTCAGGAGAGAGCTCTGGGCTCTTCTAAGCAGAGGCTTCTTTTAGTCCTGATCCTGCCCAATTTGGAGATCAAAGCATTATAGCTTCAGATAGTGATACTCTCAAGAGGGTTGAGAAGGAAGGTCTGAGAGACTCAAATAATGAGGACATTATTAGGCAACTAACTATCCCACTATTTACAAATACACATGAGTAAGAAAACTTTGCCTCCATCCCTCAGCTACTTTAAACAAAGCACTGAAGATCCCAGTTTTCTGAACAGGGAATATGTTAAAGTCTGGTAGCAGTTTAAGACATTGCAACACTGGCACAATATGTCACCTATTCTTTGTTTTTAATTACAGGGTAACATGGTAAACTCCAACACAAAAGTAGGGTTGGGCAAGTGCGAAAGGAATCAATAAACGGAACCAGTATTACACAAGGGTACTGAGCCAATGATGAGATGGCAGCTAGTGCTTTGCGGAATCCCGAGGGTAGAACTCGCTCAGGGTGCTCTGAGGGATTCTCTTCAGCATTTCTTTGGGGAAAATTCGGAGCAGCTGCCAGCCAATGTCCAAAGTCTCATAGACAGTGCGATTTTCATAAGGACCTTATAAAAAATTGAGATTGGATTGGATGAATAAAGGCAAACTACTTCCAACTTAACAGGTTATTCAGGATGTATTCTATTATATGACCACACTGGAATCATGAAGTATAAAAAAGAAGAGACACAGAGGAGTTAGGTCTCCCCAGACTGGATGTGACTGATGTGGAAATGAGGCTGCAGACAATAGGCACCATCTTGAATCAGAGGAAAGAGAGAGGCCCATGGGCTAGAGACAGCAGGCAGGCAGTCTAGTGTGTGTGTGTGTGGGGGGGGGGGGGGGCGGGGAGAAAGTTGAAAGACCCTCTTCTCTAATCAGAAGGAAAATTATGTAGATAGCAATATAAAATCTCTCAGACTGGGATCTTGAAAACTATATATGAGGCTGTTCATATTTGTAAGAAAAGAGTCATCTTACCCTGAGCAATGAAGTTCCTCTCAAACTTCTGTAGAAATTCCAAGTAAAGAAGATCATCGGAGGTAAGGGCTTCTTCTCCCACCACGGCTTTCATGGCTTGTACATCCTTACCAATAGCATAGCACGCATACTAAAGAGAGAAAAGGTTCACACGCACAGACATAAGATTGTATAAATGTTAATAATAATCTGGGCTATGTAAGTATATTGCTCTAGGTGTCTTCATGAGAAAATACAAAAGGAATTTCATGTTACTTACAAACACAATTCACATAAGTAAAACTCATGGAAGTATCAGAGGACTTTATTATAAAACAGTCTCACCCGGAAAGGAATCTTCAGGCATGCAATAACACTGCTACAAAAATACACTTCCTCAATGTGTCAATGAGCTTACACTTTATAGTATATTTGAAAATCAGAACTCATACCATGGAGTAATCCATTTTGAAGTCCTATTTAAGAAAAACATTTGTGCTATTAGGTGTACCATTTAACTTCCCTTTAACTTTAAGGAAAGTTAAAGAATCCTTTCAGGAATACTCCATAATTATTATTATGATTACTAATAAAAACTTAAAACGGCCTTATGGCTTGGTTTTTTATTTAGAAGCTACTTTACATAGCATAAAACAAGTGTTTTAAGCATATGATTTTTTAATCTTCGTTATCAGCATCCATCCTTATGAAAAAAAGACTACTTGGTTCTAATGAATTTTTTTTATATTATACTAGTAGCCCAGTGCATGAAATTCATGCACATTAAAAGGGGATTAATTAGAAGAAATAATTTAACATTGCTATTTCCCCTTTCTCTATCATAGAAGTGTCAGAGATGAAAGAAAATTAGTAAAATGTATATGAAAATCTTCCTCCTGTCAGAGTCTGGGGTGCACCATGGGACCCAGAGTTAAGTCCTCGCCCACCCACATGCACCTCAAAATTGGGTGATACTCAGACCCACTTGGCCCCTGCCCCCACTGGGCCAGATCCAGACCTGGCTAGTCCCACCCTTGTGAAGCCCGCTGGGCAGGGCACATAGCCTCAAGTCCCCTAGCCTGGAGCCAGGGGTGGGAGGCATGCCTTGAAGTCCCCCCTCAAGCCCCACCAGGGGTGGGAGACATGGCCTGAGATCCCTCGCCAAGCCTCGCCAGGTGGGGGGCACAGCCACAGGTCCCCCGGCCCAGCACCAGGAGGGGGCACAGCCTCAAGTCCCTTGTCAAGCCCTGCTGGGTGGGGGGTGCAGCCTGAGTTCCCCCGACCCAGCACTGGGGGTGCACCTTGAGATTCCCACTGGGTGGGGAACATGGCCTGAGGTCCCGTCAAGGCCCACCAGGCAAGGGGGCGCAGCCTGAGGTCCCCGTCAAGCTCTGTTGGGTGGGGGATGTGGCCTGAGGTCCTCTGTCAAGCCCAGCTATGTAGGGGGTGCAGCCTCAGGTCCCCTGGCCCACTGCTAGGGCAGGGGGCATGGCCTGAGGTCCCCCAACAAGCCCCGCCAGGCTGGGGATGCGGTCTGTGGTCTCCCAGCCTGGTGCTGGGTTAGGAGGGGGCGTGGCCTAAAGTCCCCTGTCAAGCCCCACCTGGTGGGGGTATGTGGCCTAAGGTCCCCCAGCCTGGCAGCTCGGGCTGGGGGAGCAGCTGGTGGCCCCCTATCCCAGCACCAGGACGGGAAGTGCACTTTGAGGTCCCCTGTCAAGCCCTGCCAAGCGAGTGGCATGGCCTCAGATCCCCTGGCCTGGCACCAGGGCGGGAACTGTGGCCTGAGGTCCCCCAGCCTGATACCAGGACAGGGGGCATGGCCTGAGGTCCTCTGTCAAGCCCTGCCAGGCAGGGTGGTGCAACCTGAGGTCCTCTGTCAAGCCCTACAGGGGCTAGGGAGGGCATATCCTCAGGTCCCTGCTGATTGCTCGTTAAGGCTCCTATGGGAACTTGGCCTCAGCTGTGGGTGCAGCCATCTTTGTGATGGAGTGATGGTCAATTAGCATATTCCCTCTTTATTAGATAAGACTAGAGGCCCGGTGCATTGAAATTCGTACAGGACAGGAGATCCCTCAGCCCAGTCTTCCCTCTCTCACAGTCCGGGAGCCCTCAGGGGTGGGAAGTGACCCAGTGATAAGGTGAAGTGCAAGCCTTGGCCTGGCCCTGGTACCCTGTGCCTCGGGCGGCCCTGGGTGGCTGAGGGAAGTGGGCACCGCCATCTTGTGGCTGTGGGTGCTGCCATCTTTAAGGATGTGGCAGTCAATTAGCATATTCCCTCCTTTTTGGCTGTGAGCACCACTGTCTTTGTGAGGGTGTGATGGTCAATTAGCACAGTCCCTCTTTATTAGATAGGATATGAAGCCTATACTAAAATTCTTTGTGGATGGGGAAAAGAAAAGTGATATGGGATAAAGACAAGAGGTATAAGACAACAGAAAGAATAGATTAAGAAAGGCATTTACTTCTTTAAGCACCATCATTAAGAAGACATACGTACCAGCTGGTTAGACACATCAGCATGATCCTTTCTGGTCATACCTTCCCCAATAGCAGACTTCATTAACCGTGATAATGAGGGCAGCACATTAATAGGTGGGTAAATCTTGAGTAGAATGGAAAGGGGAAAATAAGTACAAAATTCAAGCTGTACTGACAGTAAAGAAGCATTTGGAAACTCATTATTATTCCTTAAATTATATAAAACTACTTCAGTTGTCTCCTAGGTGAGTTTTAACATGTTTCCCTGGTATGAAACACTTTATGGCATAATATTTCTTTTGAGAATCAAATCTAAAAACCTATATAACAGTACAAGATTATATTGAAAAACTGAATTTTCAATATTTACCTACAGTATCAAATCTAAGTGGGCTTCTGAACTCTGACTCAAAATCACATACAAAATAATAAGACTAACAATAATTCCACCTAAAAGTTGATCTAGTACAGAACCATCGAAAATGTGTTTGATTATTCAGTCATAAAAATAGAATGAAATCTTGTCTTTTTGACAACATGAATTGATTTTGAGGGGTAATTATGCTAAATAAGTCAAACAGAAAAAGATAAGTACCATATGATCTAACTTATATGTGGAATCTAAAAACAAACAACCCCCTCACCCCAAGCGCATGGATGCAGAGAACAGATTGGTGGTTGCCTGAGGCAGGGAGTGGGGGTAGGTGGACAAAATGCATAAAGGGGGTCAAAAGATACAACTCTTCCCTGGCTGGTTTGGCTCAGTGGATAGAGCATCAACCTACAGACTCAAGGGTTCCAGGTTGGATTCCAGTCAAGGGCATGTAGCTTGGTTGCAGGCACATCCCCAGTAGGAGGCAGCTGATTGATGTTTCACTCTCATTGATGTTTCTAACTCTCTTCCTCTCTATAAAAAAAAATCAATAAAATATATTTTAAAAAAAAGATACAAATCTCTAGTTATAAAATGAATAAGTCAGAGGGATGTAATGTACAGCACAGAAAATATAATTAGTAAAACTGCACTGTAGCCCTAGCCAGTTTGGCTCGTGGCTAAAGTATCAGCTTGTAGACCAAAGGGTCCTGGGTTTGATTCTGGTCAAGGGAACATACTCAGTTGCAGGCTCCTCCCCAGCCTAGGCCCTGGTTAGTGCACATGCAGGAGGCAATCAACCAATGTGTTTCTCTCACATTAATATTTCTGTCTTTCCCTCTCTCTTCCACTCTCTCTAAAAAAATCAATGGAAAAATATCCTCAGGTGAGGATTAAAAGAAACACAGACTAAAAACCTGCACTGCATTATATTTGAAAGTAGCTAGGCAAGTGGATCTTCAAAATTCTCATCAGAAGAAAAATAATTTTTAACTATGATGATGGATGGTAACTGGACTTATTTTGGTGATCATTTTGCAATATGTACAAATATTGAATCATCATGTTGTACACTTGAAACTAATAAATTATACCTCAATAAAAAAAAACAGAAAAAATTTGTTTTTGTGTTAGTAATATGATTGGTAGATTATACCATTATGGAATAGAATACCCAAAAACATTCTTTAAGACAACTGACTACATTGTAATACACAGTAAAGAAAAAGTGGAAATTAGCCACACCAGCTACAATCTGATATTGTAGTCAATCCTCATAATGTCATTGAAGGGTTCTTTGACTTTAAGTAAAATGACATATAATGAAACTAGTTTTCCCATAGGCTGATTGATACAAACAAGAGTTAAGTTCCTATGGCATCTTATCAACTTTAAAACAAAATGGCCCTGTACAAATACTATTCGAGAATTTGCTGTACAAAGAAATGACAAGTTTACAACCATGTCAAAATCAATTTAAAATATTTTCTAAAAAAAAATAAATAAAATAAATTCCTAAGAGCAAAGTCCAAGTCACTAAAGAATAACTGAAGAGCAGATTTGTAAGCTTTACTGTGCCACTCAAATGTCAAATACCTGTCTGTTGTGTAGCTGTCTGTCCACATAGATCTGCCCCTCTGTGATATATCCAGTCAAATCAGGGATGGGGTGAGTGATATCTACCAGAAGAAGACATCTGATGTTAGTTAAAGTGCCATCTCAAATAAACAAACACATAGCATGTCAATCTGCATTACCTACACTACCTAAAACTGTGCTATATCTCTCTCTCTCTCTCTCTCTCTCTCTCTCTCTCTCTCTCTCTCTCTCCAACCTAATAGATGAGCAACATGCAAATTGACCATCACTGCTACATTCACCAGCCAATCAGAGTATGCAAATCAACCCAACAAAGATGGCAGTTAATTTGCATAAGCAGGCTGAAGACAGCGTAGAAGAAAGAGGGAGGGAAAGTGAGGGGAGGAGGAATGGAGGGGGAAGGGGCGGCGGCGGGAGGGAAGCCTGCCTGGTATGCTTCATTCAGGCCACAGGAAGCCCTATTCTTGCAGGAATCTTCCTGCAATGGGCCTCTAGTATGTATATGTATATGTATATGTATATGTATATGTATATGTATATATACTGTATTTTCCAGTGTATAAGACTGGGCATATATGACAATCCCCAACTTTTCCAGTTAAAATATAGAGTTTGGGATATACTCACCCTATAAAATGATACATGGTGTATAAGACGACCCCTGACTTTTGAGAAGATTTTCCTGGGTTAAAAAGTCGTCTTATACGCTGGAAAATACGGTATATGTATATGCATGTGTATATATATGCATAATATGCAAATTGACCAGTGGGCTATGATACACACTGACCACCAGAGGGCAGAAGCTCAATTCAGGAGCTAACCCCAGCCCGCAGGACCTGATTGCCCGATGGGGGCCTGCCAGCCAACTTTTGGGTCTCTTCCCCCTGCTGGCAGGCTCCGATTGCCGGATGGGGAACCAGAAACTGAAGGTGGGTGATGAGGGACATGGGTGGAGCCAGGTCCCTGATTGCGCCACCAATTGGCCCACACACAGGGAAGATTAACCATAATCGCAGGCCAGGCCTAGGGATCCCACTTATGCATGAATTTTGTGCATCTGACCTCTAGTATAAAATAATTTTCTGTGATGATTGGTTAAGTTCTGTATGTATGCTGTACCATATGATAGCCACTAGCCAAATGCAGTTATTGAGCACTAAAAAATGTGGCTAATATAACTGAAAGTTTATGGTTTTTCAAATTTATCTATCTTAAAACTTTAGAATTTAAATAGCCAAATGTGGCTAGAGATTACTATAATGAACAGTTTAATGTATTTAGTTGCAGCACAGTTAATTATGTGTTGGCACATGAAGTAAATTAGCTGCATTCATAAAAAGTACTATTTCTCCTACTTATGTGATCTCTCCCCAAAATATAAAAGAAAAAAATTCATTTGAACACAAAGTTCCCTTGCAGAAATTGCCAATGGGATGTATACTGAGAGATTACTCCTAGCTCATAAGCTATTTCAACATGGGAAATATAGAGATGCTAAACAAATAAAGCGACACGATGCAACCAACACCAAAAAGATCATACAAGTTAAGACATTTCTAAGCCTGCTAAATGACATAAAGTAATTTGTAGCTTCTTTCTTGAAACAAATAATTTTCATGGCAGAAGCAGTGTGGTATACCAGTCAGTGTGAATTGTGAATTCAGACTGCCTGGGTTCTAAGACCATTACTTCCCAACTCTGACAGATCACTTCACCTCCCTGTGCCTCAGATTAGAGAATCTATCTCAAAGTTGCTATAAGAACCAAATTAGTCAATTTATAGCACTTAGATATTTCTCAATATAGTGAGTTATCACTGTTTCTGAAAATATCTTCCAATGGTGCCTTTTAAAAATAGAGAAAAGGACTAAAATGCGCAAAGTCTTTGCCCTAGGAGCCACCCTGAACACGCACTAGACAGGTATTGCACTGTGCGCTTTCACACATAATAAAGGAAACTAAGTTTTAATCAGCCTCTGGTGGTGATCATCTGTCTCTAAAGTCTTATGGCATTTACTATTTGTGCTTTTGACACTTAAGCCACCTTAAATTATTTGTGCACACACATAAGAAAATATCTAATTAGACTGAACAACTTACATTAGGTAAAGACCACAGTGATTTTTTTTAATTACTTATATCCAGACCAGTGTCCAACAAATAGCAGGCACTCAACAGTACCCAGTAAATGAAAATTTTAAATTCTCTAATTATAAAGAAAATTATTACTTTTTCTTTCACAAAAGGATAATGATAATTATGAACAGTTTTCAAATGAAAAATTTTATTTAGGTACAAATTACTAGATGATGTAAACCCTTGGAGGATAAACACTCTGAAAAAAAGGTAATCATCTTCTCTTTTAGAATCAAAGCCCTTACAAGGATTAGGCCTACTATAATCCAAAAACCAAAAACTTACCATCATTAGGCATGGTGAGAATAGGAATTTGAGTAATCGAGCCATTTCTACCTTCCACTCGACCAGCACGTTCATATATTGTGGCTAAATCCGTATACATGTAACCTGGGAAACCTCGTCGACCAGGAACCTCTTCCCTGGCTGCTGAAACCTGACATAAGCCAAGGAGAATATCACACAACATGGGATATGGAAAGCAAAGCTTTGTTTGAACATGCCAACTTAGAAAGTTGGAATATTCTCTTTTTCATTTAAAATAGTCTCTAAGAGATTATTTAGAAAAATCTGGTTAACACAATTTCAAGTATTCTGCAATAAAAATGCTGACAATTGGGACTTTTTTTGCTAAAATCATGTTGCCAAATCTCCAAATAGCTTACTAGAAGGAAATGCTTGCAATTTTATAAACCAAAGAAAGTTAATTTTAAAACTAAAAAAACTAATTTGTTTACAAGATTTATTTAATGCCAAGGGTCTTGCCATATATATGTAAGCTAAACCCAAAAAGGTCTAAAGGGAAGGAAATCTATACCAGGAATCATTTGATGTACTTTACATTCATTATTTAATCCTCACAACAACCCTTTAAGGAAGGTAATGTTGTTAATGTCAATTTGTAGTTAGAACGAAAGGTCAGATAAATTATTTCCCAAAATCACAGAGCCAGGAGTCCATTCACTGCACAAAATAAGATTAGTACAAATGGTCTTTCTCTTAGAGACATGCACACTAGAATATAGGTATACCTATTAATCTACAACCACTAAAAACCCAAAACATTAAGGTCAAGTTTAAGTGCTTCCTTCAAAAGAGTGTGCTATAGCAGTGTCACTGTAAGTATGGTCTGCAGACCAGCTCTTATAAATGTGCAATGAGAAAATAAGGTAAGCATTTAGTAAACTTCAATGGCAATTTTACAGAATAATTTTATGTCTGTTGAATCTAATATAATAAATCTAAGCTTATAAATTATGTATTTTTAAATTTCACTTTTCTAATAGTTCATTTTATAAAAGGTATTGGTCTACGATGGGTTTGGGGGAAGGGAGTCCTCAACTAAAAAAAACTTGGTAGCAAAGTGAGATTTGTTGATGGATCTCAGGGAATTTTAAGGAACTTTTTACATGCTTAAAAGAGTACCTTACTCAACATTTCAGTAACTTGTATTAGAACAAACAACTCTAAACTTCTGGTAATAACGCAAGAATCTTAATATTGTCCTAATTAAACACTGCGTTTTCTGAAGAGAAAGGTTCTGAGACCAGTGCTGCCAAAATATGGACTTTATCTATTCAAACAGTAACATCATTAAGAATAAAATTCTGGAAAAGGTTAAAAATTGACAGTCTGGACAGAGACAGAATTCCTGGGAGAGTAACTGATAAAGAACTTGCATCATTTATCATTTATTCTCTCTTAGAATCAAGTCTTAATCCATCAAGATATTGACAGAATGTTAAAGAGACTAATAATTTAAATGTTATCATCTAATCATTTCAACTAAAGTGACAGATATAAGTTTTAAACACATGATGGAAGAAAAATGAAAACTTGCAAAGGGACAAGATAACCCTGGAAATGAAGCCATTTTAATTAAGAAAAAAGTTACCTCTCGAAGTGCTTCAGCATAAGAACTCATGTCTGTTAGGATAACCAATACATGTTTCTCACACTGATAGGCCAGAAATTCAGCTGTAGTTAGAGCCAAGCGAGGAGTGATAATTCGTTCAATACTGAAATGGAACATTAAGTCCTATGTCACTCAAACAAAAAGGCTAAAAACAAAAGAAAATGAGATTCTGGAAATAATGGAACAATCTCCCTCTATAAGTTTTAAATAAATTGAGGAGGGTAAAGCAATTATTACTTTGAAAGTTAAGTAAAGTAGCTACTTTATGTATTTACATAGTAATAATTACTTACTTTTACAAAGTTAAATTTGTTATTTTATAATTTCTCAGAACTATATAGTTCTCAAAAGAGAAGGGGGGAGAGGGAAAGAGAGAGAGGGAAGAAGGGAGAAATAGGGTCTAGATTTCTCAGTTAAGAGAAAAAGATTATTCACCGAGTACAAATTGTGTACTAGGTAATTTATACGCATTATCTCATTTAATATAAACAATAATCCTATGAAACAAGTATTATTTGTCACATTTTCTGGAAGAGGAAATTAAGCTTCAGAGCCTACATGATTTGCCCAAAGCCAAATAACTACCAAAAAGCACAAGTGGAATTTAGATATAGTTATCTCCTTTTTAAGCCCATGCTGCTTTCATATCATTTTTCCTCCCTAGTCTTAGGTAACATTTTGAACCTGAAGCCTGGATGAACAGAAAGAAATAGCTCTATTTACTTACGTAGGGTCATTGGCCAAGTTCAAAAAGAGGCAGACATTGTCCATGGAGCCATTTTCTTCAAAGTCAGATTTGAAGAACCGGGCAGTTTCCATGTTTACCTAAATAGAAATGACTTCATCAGTGCCGGGAGAAGAAACATTCTCAATATTATGTATTTCTGATGAAGGCTAAGCTATAGATCTGCATTGTTCCTTCCTTTAAAGTTGTCAAGACTCACAGAAATTTTTCACAAAAACCAACAGAGTAAACAGTCTGCTCTGAACACAAAGAGAATTATTCTTACATTTTATAGTCAAATGCCAAATTTTAATCCTTAGTTTGCCCAAAATGCTAACTTGCAACTTCTTTATCTAGAGATTAAACTCAATGATATATGTGTAATTTCCTACACTATTTTAATAACATAAACAATTAATCTTATATTTCATACTAAATCAGTAAATATTTATACTTACACCCATTGCAGCAAATACAATTGCAAAATTTTCCTCACTGTAGTCCACTACATCTTTGGATTTCTTTACCAAACCAGCCTGGCGACAGATCTGAGCTGCAATCTGATGAGGAGTACAAAAGCACTGAGTTGAAATCTAAAGCAACGTTTCTACAACAAAGTAACTTTCTTTTTTTTTTTTAAATATATTTTATTGATTTTCTCCAGAGAGGAAGGGAGAGGGATAGAAGTCAGAAACATCAATGAGAGAGAGAGACATCGATCAGCCGCCTCCTGCACGGCCCACACTGGAGATGTACCCACAAGCAAGGTACATGCCCCCGATCAGAATCGAACCTGGGACCTTTCTGTCTCTATCCACTGAGCCAAACCGGTCTCAGCCAACAAAGTAACTTTCATCCTAAACTTTTTGAAATTTTAATTATAAATGAAATTGGAATGTTTTAAAGCAGCAGTCGCCAACCTTTCAAACCTCACAGACCACCAGTGGGAGACCGTTGTTTTTAAAGGACTTTATCCAATAAAACTATTTTGTACTTTGCATGCAAAAATTCCTAAGAGTAAATAAAAAAAGAGCTATCATCCTATCTAACAAAAGAGAAACATGCAAAGTGACTGTACCTCTGCTATGCCCACCATCCAATCAGGAGTGAGTATGCAAATTAACCCAACAAATATGGCAGCAGCTACAAAGCTGGATTAAGTAGGAAGCTTGGGTTGACCCAGCGATGGAAGAAGTCAAGCTTCCCACCTGCCCTGGCTGGCCCTGGCCTCTGCTCAAGGCTTCAATTATAGAAAATAAATAAATCCCAACAAAGATGGCAGCAGACACAGAGCTGGAGAGAGCAGGAGGCTTCAGTTACCCCTGGCAATGGAGGAAGCCAAGCTTCCCACCCATCCTGGCCTCCCCTCCAGGGTACAAAGTTTCAATTATAGAAGATAAATAAATCCCAGATACCAGGGCCTCCCTTGGGTCATCGGGGGCTGTGGCTGACCTGCAAACTACCACAGGCCCCTCGCCCAGGCTGCCTCATGCCCCAAGGGAATCCCCACCCTGATCGGGGACACCCTTCAGGGCAAACCACCCAGCCCCCACCCATGCACCAGGGCTCTATCCTATCTAATGAAAGAATAATATGCAAATTGACCATCACTCCAAAACACAAGATGGCTGCCCCCATATGGTCAAAGATAGGTGCCCCAATGTGAAGACAAGGATGGCCACCACAAGATGGCCAGCAGGGGAGGGCAGCTGGGAGAGACCAGGCAGTTGTGGGCAATCAGGCCAGCACAATAAGGCAGCTGGGAGCGACCAGACCTACAAGGAAGAGCATTTAGGGGCAATCAAGCCTGCATAGGAGGGCAGTTAGAGGTGACCAGACTGGCAGAGGAGGGAAGTTGGGGGGGGATCAGGCCTGCAGGGGAGGGCAGATAGGGGTGACCAGGCCTTCAGGAGAGGGCAGTTAGGGGCAAACCAGCTGGCAGGGGAGCAGTTAAGCATCAATAAGGCTGACAGGGGAGTGGTTAGGGGGTGATCAGGCTGGCAGGCAGAAGTGGTTAGGGGCAATCAGGAAGGCAGGCAGGTGAGCAGTTGGGAGCCAGCAGTCCTGGATTGTGAGAGAGCTGTCTGACTGCCCATTTAGGCCCGATTGGTAGGTCAGACATCCCTCAAGGAGTCCCAGATTGGAGAGGATGCAGGCTGGGCTGAGGGACACTTCCTTCCCCCAACCCCCGCACAAATTTCGTGCACCGGATCTCTAGTTCTACATAATAAAAGGCTAATATGCAAATTGTCCCCTCAACTAGAGTTCAACCAGCCCAAAGCCCCTCCCCCTGGCCAGCCCCGCCCCCAATCAGCCCCTCCCACACCGATGGGGCAGGCTGGCCAGACTCCACTCATACACGAATTCCTGCACTGGATCTCTAGTGTATGGATAAAGATCCAATGTAACTGGATTATATAAACAATAACACTGGGGATTAATACGTTAAACGCCCAGCCTGTTTTGTCTTCCAGACAGAAAGTATAGTGTCAGTCACCAGTGACTGACTGGGCGCTTAACATGTTAATGTTGAAGCCCCTTTGGTTTCTCACTAATGTCAAGCATTTTGGAATTCTTCCTTGTTAAATTTCATACCAACAGACTCTAGTTCTCACCTCATTGTGTGGTAAGCCAGCAGCAGAGAAGATAGGAATTTTCTGCCCCCTAGCAATACTGTTCATGCCATCAATGGCCGAGATACCGGTCTGAATCATCTCCTCTGGGTAGATTCGACACTGAGGATTGATTGGCTGGCCTAATGAATTTCCAAAAGGGAAAATTTTAATATGTCTATACAAGAATAATAAAACATAAAAAAATTTCTTTCTACTTTTAAAATATTAGTTATTTTCTGAAATCTGAAACTGTTTAATTTTTTCCATTAGTCTTGCTTAGACTCATGAAATATTGATAGTGGGTTCCTAAAGTGAAATAGAGGTATAGAAAATAAGGAGCAATTCTCAAAGCCATGGCTTCATTACTTACATCCCTAATATCCCCTAATGATATATTAAGATATTCATATAAAATTTTAAGATTATCTCTAGGAAAAAATAAACTTATTAAATAATAAATAATTAATTGGTTATCAACTTAAAAGTATCACACAAAAAATCACTCTCTGGCAAAGATATAAGCTAGACAGATATAGGCCATTTTTCACAAAACAGAATTCCATTTACTGTCCTTACCCATGATGTCAAGGAAGTCTTCAGCCAGTACAACAGGACCTCTGTCGATCGGTTTTCCTGATCCATTAAATACCCGACCTGTAAAACAATAGATGATACAAGTGGACAATGTTACAAATATTGTTTTTTAAAAGATTTTATGTAAATGTGTCAAAAAGGAAACAGATCTCTGTTCAGAGTGAATATCAACTTACCAAGCATATCCTCAGACACTGGTGTTCGGAGAATATCCCCCGTAAACTCACAGGATGTTTTCCTGGCATCTATACCTGAAGTCCCTTCAAATACCTACCAAGAAAGAGAAGTAATCAGGAAGGTAAAAGAAATTTAAATTTTGTCAGCCCTTATAACCTCAAATACATAAATGTACACTATTTTTAGTATCACAAACACAACCTTTTGACAAGGGTTGTGCATGAAGGACATCCAATCCTACAATCAAGCTAAGAATTTTTTTTACATTTTTAAATAACTGTTTAATTTTAAGAAAGAAAGAAGAATAAAAAGATGCATCAGAGACCATAGGTGGCTCCACAAACCCTAAAAACTTTACTATCCGGCCCTTTACAAAAATTTTGCTGACCCTTGCTCTAGATTACTTTTTAGGGGAACATGTTATTTGAGAAAAATGCATTTACTGTAAGCAGTAATATTTAAAACTAGAGGTTATAGGAGACAATTTAAAGAAACAGACTCAGATTCTATTTTGGTTTCATTCCATTAGCTTGAATTCTGCTTTTCTTTTCTCTCCTATGTGATAATCTGCTACATTTTATCCATTTAAAAAAAAAAAAAGCCATTTTACCAGTGTAGCTATCGGGCTAGAATCTAGGATATAAGTGGCTGACATCTGACATGAAAACATGCAAAGTATTTTTTTCCTCCATAGACATACTTATTCAATGGCTAGAAAAAAACATGCAGTGTTCCTTACATTTTTATAATTAGGAAAACATTCAACTGGCCAGTTACTAAAACTATGCTTACCTGAACCACTGCTTTGGAACCACTAACTTCTAGAACTTGCCCACTTCTCTTCGTGCCATCTGGTAATGTCAAATGAACAATCTCAGCATATCTGGGAAACTAAGTAGAAAAAAAAAAAGGATTGATAACTAACTACAGGGTTAGAGATTATTTAGATTTAGGAGTAGGGTTAGAAATTCCAAAATACTCCATGTGCTCTATCTCCATCATAACATATATCCATATGCAATCCCACGACCTACCTGACACACAAAGGTACCCCTCAGAGTTGATGACAACCTCAAGTAGTTTAAGTCCTTAAAACGCCAATCGCTGGTATATACATTGGCAAACCAGCATAAGGTACAGAGAGAAGGGTCTTAAATTGTGAAAAAACAGCAATTAAAATATTTTCTTCTGTGTATATTTTAAAATTTTGAGACTATAGAAAGATACAGAACTTACAAATAACCATGTTCCCCCTACTCAGAAGTGATGTTTGTTGTGTGTATAATTTGGGATGTGTGTGTAATCTCCTGCATGTATTAGAGGCAGGGGAATAATCCTATATAATCAAAGTGTAATATGCAAATTGACTTTTTTTTTAATTGATTTTTTACAGAGAGGAAGGGAAAGGGATAGAGAGTTAGAAACATTGATGAGAGAGAAACATTGATCAGCTGCCTTCTGCACACCCCTTACTGGGGATGTGGCTGCAACCAAGGTACATGCCCTTGACCGGAATCGAACCTGGGACCTTTCAGTCCGCAAATCGGTGCTCTATCCACTGAGCCAAACCGGTTTTGGGGCAAACTGATTTTTAAGGCGGAACAACTGGGAACGACCAGTGGCTATGACATGCACTGACTACTAGGGGGTAGGCACTCAACCCAGGAGCTGCCCCCTGGTGGTCAGTGCACTTCCATAGGGGAAGCGCTGCTCAGCTCATGACTGGTCAGTGCAGTGGTGGTGGCAGGAGCCTCTCCCACCTCCACAACAGCACTAAGCTGTTAGTAGGACATCCCCCAAGCTGTTTGTAGGACATCTCCCGGGCTGCCAAAGGACTGTCTGCCTGCCAGCTTAGGCCTAATCCCCTGGAGAGCCTAAGGTGGACATCCCCCAAGGGATCCTGGACTGCAAGAGGGCACAGGCTGGGCTGAGGGGACCCCGCCCCCACAAGTGCACTGGGCCTCTAGTGGCTATTATAATATGGTAACATTAACATTCCCTCCTCAATCTAACTCTCTGAACCAGATATGTATTTCTTCTATATGTTCTTAATATTTTAAATGCATGTTTCTAAAAATATAGTGTGGTTTCATTTATATAAATGGCAACACACTAACTATATCACCTTCTACCTTTTTTTCATTTGACATTGTGTTTTGGGTCTGTCATGGTAATACTGACATTTTAGCAAAATATTCTATTGAAAGATGTACCAATATTTTGTGTGTAGAAAAACATCTGCCAATTAAACTATGACAGACCATGATTTTAACTTGATTTTGGAAAGGCTAACGTGAATATATGGTCATCTTAGAATTGATGTTAAAACAGATACAGTGAAAATAAAATAAAATAAAATGACACAAAAAGGAGGACCTAGCCAAAAACAGTTTGGCTCAGTGGATAGAGCGTCGGTTTGTGGACTGAAGGGTCCCAGGTTCGATTCCGATTAGGGGCATGTACCTTGGTTGTCTCTCTCTCATCGATGTTTCTAACTCTCTATCCCTCTCCCTTCCTCTCTGTAAAAAATCAATAGTATATATATTTTTTTTCTTTTTTAAAAAAAGGAGGACCTATGTAATACTTTCAACAATAAAGATTTTTAAAAAAATCAAGTGGCACCATATTTTATTCAGTTGTTTTACCAATTGAGTTCAGTATGAACATGCAAGTGTGCCTGAGTTCCCCCCTAAGGTATTTTATTACTTAGTGGATGGCTAAAGGCTATGCCCATTTTCTGACAAATTACTCTGCAAAGAACTATATTAATTTACAATCTCCTTAGCAGTATACAAAAGTATATTTTCCCTATATCTCTGCTAGCTTACATAATTGCTATTAAACATTTACTTTTGCCATTTAGAAAAGTAAAAAATCGCATTTTTTCAAATTGCATTTTCCTGATTCAACTAATATTGAGCATCTTTTCTTGTTTACTGACAATTCATACTTTATTTCCAATGACTGGCCTATACTATCTTTTCCTCATTTTTCAACTGGATCTGCTTTTTCTTATTTATTTTTACGAGTTTATAGATTCTGGACACTAACCTTTTTGCAAATATCTGTTCCAAGTCAGTCTCTTTATCTTTTAATTTTGTTTATGGTATCTTATCACATGAAGTTTTAAGACTTTTTATGGAGTAAAATAATTTGTTTTCCTTTATAATTTGTACCTTTTGTATACTGTTGAGAAGTCATTAAAATGGTCTTCTATACTGTCTTCTAAAATAAGTTTTTCATGTTCAGGCCTTTAATCCATCTGGATTTATTTCTGATATGTAATTTTACCTTTCTCATTTTTATTCTTTTGCATATAAGAAGCCAAATGCCCTAAGAATATTTACTGAGTAGCACAAAATGTCTCCCACTGGCTTGTAATATAGCCTTTGCTATTTACCAAGTCCAATTTTCTTGGGTGAGGCAACTTCTTAATTTTGCTCCACTGATATACTTGCTTACTCCTGCACCAAATTTCTATTCCTGATTATCTCTGATTTTGTTATGTAGAGAAATCAACATCTTTGCTGTTCTGTTATTCATGAACATGGAATCTACACTTAAGGTTTTCTTTTATGTCTTTCAACAGTTTTATAATTTTCTGTAAAATGTATCTATGAAGTAGCAGCGATGAAAAAGATTTTTTTTTTAATTCTGCAGACAAAGTACTCTCAGTTACAAACAGAATCCACAGTAGACCTAGTACTAGAATCCTGTCTTCTTATTTTTTATCTAAAACTCTTGGCTCCTATATAGCACTGACATTCAAACCCAAGGAATGGCTTAAAAATCATAACATAAAACTTAAAGTATTCTTAAACAGGACTTAATGTCAGGTTTTAAACTTCATATATGGTTAAACAATGATGGTGGTATATTACCTTAACATGATCCAAGATCACTAGTGGACCATTGACTCCTGATACTGTCTTGTATGCTGGAAAGAAAAACAGAAGAGCCCACTTTAGTCAAATAAAACAACAGCCTAAATTATCTCTCTGGGATTACAGGAAAACTTCTCTCCACTTTAACAAGCCTATTATAATATGGAGCAAACAGTTACAAAAATTTTTTTTGAATTTAAAATTAAATATTCCTGTGCCTGTACAACTTTTCATAATCTACCCACATCCAACCAAAAACGTTTTGAATCCTTACTATAAATCACAATATTTTAAGAACCCAGGACACAAAAACAAAAAAGGCACAGAGGAACAGATTTCCCTCAAGAGTTGTTTTACATGGAGAAGGGGGGAGTTAAGAACCCTACCAGATGTGCAGAGGGCTTGTGGAAGCACGGGAAAACCTAGCTGTCATTCTTACCTGAAGAAAAAAGGAAACCTTTGTAGAGGAGGTGGCACTTACCAAAGTAGACAAGGAAGGGGAGAGAAATACTTAACAAGTGACAAAACTCACAACAGAAATCTGAAAAAATGTAGTGTTGAGGTAAAAAGCTATCATTAAATGGTATCTTAGAAACTATGGGAAAATTGCTTTATTAAGGAGGGAGTAGGCAATGGAATGAAAGGCCAGAGGGTCAAATAAGGTAAGTATTCCTTAAAAAAAAAAAAAAAGTCAAATGTTACTGTCAGTTGAGAGGCTTATATTTTCCACTGGAAATTATGCCCTTGGAATAAAGTGCCTGTCTGTAACGTAGCTAATCCCAAGGTAGCTATTCTTCAACCATATCACACCTCACACAACTTGCCAAGTTAACTAGAATTAGAATTAGGTGTAAAACAGAACACTCCAGAGAGAATAAGTCTTATATCAGAATTAACTAAATATATCAGCTGAAAACAAATAAAATAAAATAAATGTATGAAGGAGACTTAGTACAAGGCCTAAAATAATTTCTAAGAAGCTGTCAACCAACTGGGAACTTTTCACTTGCTTAATTTCTTATAGAGTCTCGCAGAGATTTCTGGCACAGATGTAGACTCCCAAGAATGAGGAAACCCATTTAATAACCAGTCTGTTCACCCAGGGGGCTCCAGAATTCAAAAACACAATGTCTTCCACCAAGAAGCGTACCCAGGTAGAAACATGGCAAGCAATCAGGCCCCTTGCTTTCATACTCACAGGACATTTAAATCCTGACACCAAATATTTGCTGAGTACATATGTAATTGTAATTATCTCATCAGGGCTCCAAAATGACTTTTTTTTAAAAACTGAAGACAAAAGGCAAGTCACAAATTTAAAAAGTTAAGTTACTTGAGTGGATGATAATGTAAAAGAGTAAGTTATTCCTCAAGTATCATGTTTTTCTGCTACTTTTGTAAAAATCCACTCAATTGTTTTAAAATAATCTAATACTCTTAAAAATAATTACCCATTGTTCTCATTTTAAGAGTCCAAACATTCTATCAATGATTTCTAAAATTGCTAGGTGGAAAAGCAAAGTAAGCTACTTTAGAAACAGGTTATCTTAGAGTCCAATTTTGAAAAATACAGAAACAGACCTTTTCAAAACTTTTACCTAACCAGTTGGGGATGAAAGGAGTGGGCTGGTTAAGAGGCATGATCTAGTTTTGAGATTTATAGACAAATGCAACAGCAATAAAACCCTTCAGGTTCTGAAAGTCTCTTTACCTTTTGAACAAGACTTGCAATTCTTTTGAACCTCTAACCTCTACAAAAATGTTTCAGAATCTCATGTTTAAATTCAAGCTCATTCAAAATTATGAAGTTTTGCCAGTCACGAGCAAAAGTATGACCAGGAAAAAAAAAAAAAAAAACACTAGTCATTGCTTTTCCTGGAAACAGTGAACAAGGCTGACTTCTACACAAGACAAGGTTTCTACTTCATCAAGAATCTCTAAATTTGCAACAAATTTTTTAATTTTTCATTTATAGTTTACATTAATATTATTATTAGTTTCAGGTGTATAGCACAGTACAGAATCAGGTATTTTGCAAAGTGTATCCCCCATATTTCCAGTACCCACCATACAATAGTTATTACAACATTATTATTGACTATATTCCCTATACTGTACTTTACATACTATGTAGCCTTTTAAAAAGCCAGTAACCATTTTAATTCATTAACACTAACACTAATAACTACTTATAAGAAATTTTATTTAATCTCCATTACAGGGCCATGAGTTAACTATTCCAAGTTTTAGAAGAGAAAAATGACTCTCAGAAATTAAGTAACTTGTCCAAGCATCTGTACTTATATGGTCTGGCTCTAGAGTCATTTGTTCTTTAACTCTGACCTGCAGTTCAAATTATAAAACTGAACTGCTTTTGTTTGTTTGTTTGATTTTTGTGGTATGGTAGACTCATAATTATTTGCAAGACTTATGTAGCTATAGCACTCAAAATAATTTCATGAGTCTGCATCTTTAGCTATTAAAAAATATTTTTACTATTTAATGCACTGGCCAATGATTCCCTTTGTGTTCATATTTTGTCATTACTGGAAAACAACCTGTCTTCAATGGAATGTAGCCACTAGAGAGTTTAAGCAGAGGGAAGAATCTAATGGAGATGCTTCAGCAGTTTTCCCTCACTGGAAAACATGAAAAACAAGAGGTGACTACTTCAGATACAAATCAGAGGTTAAGCAACATGCTTGGTTTAAATTAAATTGACATAACAAAGTAAACTAGTAATGTTATAACCCAAACTAAATAAAAAAACATTATCAAACAAAAACGTGGAAAGTACATCAGACTTTTACAGAGCCTCTTTAGAAATTACCTTATTTCAGCTCCCCAAAATGCTGGGAGGGAGGCAAGGTTGATATACCCACTCTACACTTAAACTAAGGCTCTGAGAAAGCCAGGATTAGAAGTGTTTTTTTGTTTTGTATATTGTTGTATTACTAATTCTAAAGTTGGTACCCTATGACCCTATAAGATTTCTGAACTCAGTCTCTAGTATAAGTAAAAAAATATGGAGATGACACAGTTCCAATCATTTGGACTACAAATAAATACTAGAAGACAAGTTTATATACAAACTATAGTCCTTTCCTATAATATTAAAACTATTTCAAAAGAAAAAAAGAAGCAGAGAAAATGCTATCAAGCACTACCTTTTATCTCTCAAGATACTTCTAGTTTTTCTCACTATCATCATTAACAGTCCAAAACAGAGATAACAATTTAGAGTAGGGCTGTCAACATTACCTGCTCTTCAAAAAAGTAAAAACCCATTCACAGATTACATGGACATTTCTATTTACCAAAATAATGGCTATTCTTTTCTTGAAAATGTCCAAATAAATAAGAATTTGGGTCTGCAAGGGATGATCACAACTCCTGACAACACAGCAGGTATATGTTTACATTATACTAGAGGCTTGGTGCACAAATTCTAGCACCGGTGGGGTCCGGCTGGTCCGCCCCAGTCAGGGCCCATCGGACCAGGCTGGTAGGGGTGAGGGGTGGGAGAGAGACTGAGGGTGGTTGGTCTGCCAGCCCTGACCCCTGGTGAAACTCCCAGTTGAACTCCTGGTTGAGGGGACAATTTGCATATTAGCCTTTTATTACATAGGAGGATACCAAACACATTTTATAACCAACAAGTCACATCTCTGATTTAGAACTATCAAGCAGGGAATATATATTTATGGCTAACATTTAAAGTCAAAGTCTACAAAGATTTTTAAGAAGCAGGTTTTGTCAAATGACATCCTCTTTCTCCTGCAGGATATGAGGTTATTCAACACTACTAACACCACTTAATGATTGTGAAATTTGTAAAGAGAAAATTCATAGCCATTGCACAAGAGACCTAGTCCTTCAGCCTCCACCTTATTACCAAATCAAAAACCCAGAGCAATCATCTTCCATTGTGCAAGGGTCTATACCCACACCCTGAGCAGTGGGCATTGAGGGAGCAGTTCTAGAAAAAAGCAGGCCAATGATTCCTTTATTTGACCTGCCTGGGGCTAGCTCTGCTATATGATGTAAGAAACATAAAATAAGTTAACCTAGCTAGGGTCTCAAGAACAGTAGAGATTATCTAAAAGTGTTTTGCTTCCAAAAGCTCTGTTATTGAACCTTGCTCAAAGTTTAAAAGAAAACCAGGTTTCCTTTCCCTGACTTTAGAAATTCAACAGAAGTGCTCAAGATTACATCAATCCTATACATCTCGTTTTCCATTTCTTGTTAACAGCCTCATAATCCTGAAATTGTTTTAAAAGAGGACCCAGCCAAAACCAGTTTAGCTCAGTGGATAGAGCGTCGGGCTGCGGACTGAAAGGACCCAGGTTCAATTCCGGTCGAGGGCATGTACCTTGGTTGCAGGCACATCCCCAGTAGGGGGCGTGCAAGAGGCAGCTGATCGATGTCTCTAACTCTCTATCCCTCTCCCTTCCTCTCTGTAAAATATCAATAAAATACATATATATATAAAAGAGGACCCAGTTTGCACAGTGTAATTGCTAATATTACTCCATTCCTTCCTTTAAAAAGTACATTTACTATACCATATTACTGAACATGATATCATCATTAATTAGAAAAAATTAATCAATATTCACAAGCAATTAAAATTATTTACTAGAATCAAGAATGTGGTAATATAGAGGGGAAAAGGTATTTTGCAAATGTGATTAACTGTTACCCTAAATATGATATCATTTATGCTTTTTAGAATAAAACAGACACAGGGAAATTCAACTCAACCAAGTATCCCAACTCCTTACTCTACCTAATGCCATCCAGGTTACGAATCTATCCACCAAACTATTAGAACAAGGGGTTTAAATGCAAGTTATACAACAAAGTACAGCACAAGACAGGGTAAGTACTCTATGTATCAAGCACTGCACTAGGCACTGAGGATACAAAAAGGATTCCTGACCTCTAAATCTAAAGATTGAGTTTTAAGAATTACGTTGCAACCCTTGTCAGGAGAACTCTCATCTGCAGAAGTTTCTTGGGTCACTGGTTGGGCATACAGAACACAGAGATAACTACTCATTCTCCCCTTAATGGCTTACAGTCTTCATCATGAACTCTCTAAACTTTATTTCAGTTGCTACTCTCTGAATTGATATTAAATGAATAATTGTATGTAAACTGACTATGGTTCCCTTATAATTTTTTCCTAAAAGCATCATTAATGCCTCTCTTCTACCCAAAGCAAAACACACAAATGCAATTCCTAAGGAAATTCTTAATTGTTAGGTATAAACTTATGGTTAAAGTCCACATAAGAATGCAACGTCTGTCAACTTCCTGAAACATTTATATCAGCTCATATAAACCCCCAATAAGCGTTCAGATCATTCCCAGTGTAAAAAGCACATCTCGGCAAACCATAGAATCAAGTGTTTTCCTTCCCTCACACTGCTGCAGTGCTGTCACATGACCCAGTGACAGATCCGGATGGGATTAGTCAGGCAGGAGAAAAACCCTCCATCTGCAATTCTTTTCAACCAATGAGCCACCCACAAACAGGAACTCTGGCAATTAACCAGTGCAAATATGGTACTGCCACCTGGGGAAACATCAGGTGCTTTCCCAAGTTTTGAGTCTATTTCCAGGGCTCATCCCCAGTTCCTAAGAAAGCTGTAAGAGGCCCGAGGCTACTACACAACTGTACTGCTTAGTACTTGAGCAGTTCACTTAAACCGGGTTTATTAAAGCCTTTTTACACTCAACAACGCTTAAACATGCATAGTGTTATACAACATGAGCAAAGAGTTTGGTTTCCCCAAGGCAGCCTCACACTCAACCAGGTTAGCTTAACTGGTCAGTAGCGGCAAAGGTGTAACAAGGTGTAAAAATCGCTAGAATTAAGAAACCTGGAATTTTAGTTCCTGCTCTGCCCTTAACTAGGTGTCTTAAAGCCTGGCAAGTCCTGTCCCTCCAGGAACCTTCGGCTTCTCACTGTAAAAGGAGAGGGTTAGGCTAGATAAGCTGCAGGGTACTTTTCAGCTCTCGCGTTCTGCGATATGGAGGAGTCCTGCGGTCGAACATCCCCTCCGCCGAGCATCTGCCTCGGGGAACGGACCGACCTCCATCCATGAAAGGCCTGATCACGTCAGCGATGGCACGACATCCTCGCCCGCGGCAGGAGCTGCCCTGAGGTCCCCGCCGCTGAGCGCAGATGGGCAGGGGCGTTCCCTCGACCCCTAAAGGACCAAAGCGAAGGTCACGCGAAGATTCAGACTGAGCGACGACAAGAAGCCGCCTTCCCACAAAGCCAAGAAGCAAGTGCCCAGAGTGCCCCAGCCCCGGGGAGCTGGGGAGGGCGGAGCAACCGCCGGGAGCCCACCGACCCCAGGAGGAAGTTCCCGCACGGAAATGTTAAGCACATTCACGTCTTCTTCCAGAGAGAGACGCGCGGGTGAGAGTAGGGGGGGACGCGACAAGGAACAATAAGTCCACCCGCCTCCCCCGCCCCAGGCGCTGGCTAAGCAGGTGAGTAAGAGCAAGGGACTGGGCTAAGGAGCGAAGGCAGGTTCCATCTTGCCCTCTGATACTCACTGAGGCGAGGCTGGGACAGGTAGTTCCGACTCGCTGCCATCGCCTGCTCCCAAGATCCCGCCGCTGCCCCACTGGTGGGCACGGGCAGCTCGGGTGCGGCCCCATTCACGATCCCCCGCATCACTCGCAACGCCATCTTGTCTCCTCCGTCCCGACTGGCCCTGCAGCTGTGCCGCGCAGGCGTAGATATAGCAGCGGCAGCCCGCGCCCCCGGCCCCGCCCATGCGCGCTGCGGCGCCACGGCCTCGCCCCGCCCCCTTCTCAGGCGCGCTGCCTGCGGCCTCGTGACTCGGGGTCCGCGTGGGCGGGACTGAGCCTGCGCGCCGGCTGGAGGAGCTGACCAGCGTGCTGGGAGGAGGGCGCCTGGCCAGGGACAGGGAAGCAGAAGCGAAAGAGGGACCCAGTGAGAAAGGCAAGCTTTCAGAAAGAGAGGAATGAAGAAAAGGGACGCATATAAGGGAGGGAGGGAGGGGGAAGAAAGGCAAGCATGTACAAGAAAAGATCTAGTAACGTCCATTTTATAATGGCATTTCATGATTCCATTGAATGAAGAGACCTCAAGTTCTAAAAACACTTGAAACATTAAACACTATTAAAATAGGGTGCTATGTGCCATCAGATCTTTTACTTTACTATCTTCCTGTTCAATTCATTCACTCATCTATCACTCAAAAACCATATATTGGACTGTTCTAGGGTGATGGTAGTGATGTGAAAAAACAAAGTGGAATGACTTTGAAAACTAAGAGACAGAACTAACCCAAGAACAACCAGCTGTCTGTGGAAGGAGACAACCCAGAATTGGAGCCTGAGTGATGAATGGATTGTGGGGGAGAAGGAAGTGAGGGGAAGCAGGAAAAGGGGAAAGCAAATTATTTGGGGACCTGTTTAGTTGTTTCCTATGGAATACTCAGAATGAGATTTCTAGTGGACTATATAAGTAAAGATTCCAGGAGAAGATATCTGGGCTGAGCTGAGATCAAAACCTGTGACATACCATCATGTTGGGTGACATATAAATAAAAGAGATAAAACAGTGTGTTGTGGGAAGATGCTAAAGATCAACTTTTAAGGAACCACTAAGACTAGAGTATGTATAAAAAAAGGATATTGCAACCAAATTTGAACTGATGTTAGTGTTATAGAGAACCCACAGCACATGTCCTATAAGAAAAAAAAAAAAAAAAAGAAAAAAAAAGAAAAAGAAAAGAAAAAGAAAAAAATCTCAAGGGGTTATTGTATAATGCCAAAAATTAAAGAGAAAGCCATTAAATTTTTGGCCATTAAAACACCTTTATTAAGCTATATGCTTAATGAAGAACTAAAACTATTTTGCATAGGTGAAAATTTTAGTGTTTGAACTGTATACAATGTTTGTATGTTACAAATGAAGTGAGAATTAGTTATATAAAGTTTATTTTAGGGGCATCTCATTTCTATGCTCTTTGGTATAAATGCCCATAGCTCTTTTGAACAACACCACTGAAGCATATTAAGAAACTTATTCCTTAATTTTTAGTGAAACTGAACATCGTTTTAGTACCTGTAGCAATAATCTATAACAATAAAAGGGCAATATGCTAATTAGACTTCCTGATGTCCTTCCTGACGAAGCTGGGGCTAGAAGGAAGCCAGCCCTGGTCCCGAGTGCCTGCCAGCAGCTGGAGGAGGGAAGTAGCCCAGGTCCTACAGGGAAGCTGGTGCCAGCAGCTGGAGGGAAGGAAAGCCTACCTTGCACGAATTTTATGTGTCAGGCCTCTAGTATCTTATAATTAATAGGCAAAACAATATGAAATACCACTTTGTTCTATTTCATGAGACTGACTCAAGGAAACAAGAATTTCCCATTTTATTGCTCAAAGTATAATTGATATGATATTTAGAAGAGCAATTTGGTGGTATCAGGCTCAAATATTTCATTGTTAGAAACTTAACCTATCTTTAGGAAATTATATATGTTATATATATTATATGAGTGTATATGATAAATATTTTTAATTTAATAACAGATTGTTTCAATCCTTTAAATGTGTTCTATTGATATTTTTCAAGTACAATGTATGATACCTTTTTAATAAAAGTTATAAATTTTCTCTTTTCATGCTAATTTTTCACAACAATAGGTAACTTTCAGATATAACTGTTAGCTATCATTACAAAACTTTTATCCTTTTCTTTTAGGAGTAGTTCAAGATGTTTTTAAAATTTTTTTCTTTAACTTTTCACTCTGTGAGCAGGAATTAATTATAGTCTATATTACATAAGCAAAGTATTAACTCTAACATTTATTGAACAAATATTTGGACAATCTATTATGTGTACTGGATATTATTCTGAGTCCTAGAAATATACAAAGTCCCCATTCTCATGGCACTCACAGAGGGGAAAAGTCAGAAGAAAAACAACATGGATAAAATGTTTGGTAGAGACAAGTGTGATGAAAAATAATAAAACAGGAGAAAAGGGTAAGAGTGATCAGGATAGATTTTAGATAGTATGGTCAGGGAAGGCCCCTATCAGCTGTCTGAGATCTAAAATGAAGAGAGAAAGAACACCATGAGAAGCTCCAGGAAATGTGTGATCCATGTAGAGGGAAATATAAGTGGAAAAGTCCTGAGTCAGAAGGAAAGTGGGGCTGGAAAGGATTACACTAAGCAGAGAGCCATACGTAGAAGAGAGACCTGGGCCAGGTCAATAGGACCTTGGAACAATGGATAGAGGTTTGAATTTTATTCTGAGTATGATTAGAGAGTTTTACAAAGGAATAATGTGACCTGATTAGGCTTTTAAAAGAAAATTGAAGCACCAATCAGAAAGAACGTATGTACCCCTCTGTGCATAGCAGCACAATTTCCAGTAGCTAAGATCTGGAAACAGCCCAAGTGCCCATCAGTAGATGAGTGGATAAAAAAGCTGTGATACATTTATGCTATGGAATGCTATGCAGCAGTAAAAAAGAAGAATCTCTTACCCTTTGGGATAGCATGGAGGGACCTGGAGAGTATCATGCTAGGTTAAATAAGTCAGTCAGAGAAAGACAAGTATCACATGATCTCACTCATATGTGGAATCTAATGAACAAAATAAACTAATGAACAGAGTGGATCCAGAGACATGGAAACATGGAACAGAGTACAGAATCTCGAACGGGAGAAGGTGGGTGGGAAATATTCAACCAAGAACCTTGTATGGCGCATGGCCACAGACAATGGGGCTGTGAGAGCCTGGGGTGGGAGGTGGGGGTGGCTGGAGGGGGTTAATGGGGGAAAAAAGAGGGTCATATTCAATACTTTCCACAATAAAGAATTATTTAAGTATTTTGTTAATAGGTAAAAAAGACAAAGAATAAAACAAATGTTTTGCATATTAAAATATAGGCAGGAAATTATGGAAAATGTTAGTTTTCCTAATAAAAAGAAATTGAAACTGAAACAACCATGAAGTTCTACTGTATATGTTAAATTAGCAAAACCAGCCAAGTGATTCTTCTTTCCTTTTTTTAAGTGCTGGCAGAGTTAGGGACTAAGAGGTGAGTCAACACATTTCTCCTGGCTTTGTAAATTGACCTTTTCTTCTGGAGAGCAATCTGGTATGGACCAGGGATCAAAAAATAGTTCATCATGTTTGATCCAATAATTTGATTTGAGAATCTCAAAATGGAATTTTTGACCAAAGGAATATGTTTATAGCTTGTATGGCAATACTATTGCTCATCATATTAAAAATGAAGTAGTAATCTGAATTAGTGAACTGGACAAAGATTCTCTATTTATGGATACTGGCATGCATATGATATGTAGCTAGTAGAATTTAAGTATATGGAATTATTTATACAAAATAATATTGAGCGAAAAGAGCTAAACTTATATAGACTAACTACAATAGTACAAAAACACTTTATACACTGATAAAAATCAGAAGACACTGTGCAGTGATATAAATAATTGAGAATACAGTTAGGAGAGTGTCTTTTTTCCTTCTAAAATGGACATTAACTATCCAGAGTCACATCCACTCACACAGAGAGCATCGCCTGGGGAAGAGGGATGGAATACAGTACTATGGTTTTGGGTGTGCTGGAGCCCAACAGTTTAAGTCCTGCTTTTATGAGTTATTCTTGAACAAAATTTGTTTACTTATTCTCTCTAGGTCTCATTTGCAAGCTGAGGATCATAATAGAACCTTCTTCATAAATGTGTTATAAGCATTAAAGGAGATTAATGCAAATTGTTTGGCATGGCAAAGGCTAAATATGTTTAACTAGCGTTATTACTATTATACTAGAAACCCGATGCATGAAGATTCGTGCTAAAATGGGCTTTCCTTTCCCTGCCTGCCTGCACTGCCTTTCCACACTGGCCCAGCCCCTTTCTGCTCTGGCCCCTCCTTCCCATGCTGCCAGAGGCTCTGAGAGTCTGGGGGTGGAGCAGAACACCTGCATCATCCCCATGGCAATGAGGCAAGTGTCCCGCCCCTGACACTCAGCAGATGAATATGCAAATTAATTGCCACCTTTGTTGGATTAATTTGCATATCCCTCTTGATTGGCTGGTGGCGTAGCAGAGGTATGGTCAATTTACATGTTTGACTATTATTAGGTAAGTTAGTTTGACTGATGGATTGCTTGATCAAATATTTACATATTAATTACTAAGTGTCAGGCTCTTTTCTAAAAGCTTTTATAAATGACACATCTTCCTGACTATTAAGCAGGGACTATATCTTATCATTTTCTTGTGTCTTCTATCTATAATACCCTGCAAGGTAACCTGCACTTAGCACTTAATAAATACCTATTAGATGAATGAAAATGTGTTACTCTTTTCTTAAGGATGAACAGTTCTCCACGAATCTTATTGATACAAAGGTTTTTTCCTTAAGGAATACTAACCCTATTCAGATACTATGCTGGTTATTGTCCTATTATTATTTATTGAAATCCTATTCTTACTTTACCCCCAAGGAATGCAAGACTGACTGGCCCCAGCAGTAGGAAATGTGGTCAGAACATGAGACTCCGAGTCACCAGCCCCAGTGACCTTGGGCCAATCGTCAATTCCTTCTGTCTCTGAGTCTTCATTTGATAGTGGGAAGATTTTATGTCATAGTTCTCAAGGATTTAAAAGAGAGCTTCCATAAATCAACATCTCAGACAGAAATGCAAACACTTATTCTTTTATTACAAATGATTAATGTGGAAGAAAATTAGAGAAGGAAACAGGAAGGAAAGCTCATGTCAGTGACCTAATTTTCTCCACATAATATGCATCTCTCTTCATTTGCTGGAAAATTCTGATCAAGGAAAACACAGTGAAGACAAACCATAGCAGATTAAATAAATAGGCCTGTACATTTCCATGTAACAAGTGTGCTATCATCAATATAAATTTTCAGCTTCAGATGGGAAAGGAAGCTAATTAATTCATTAGTATTTCTCTCTTTGTTATTGTTGTTAGCTATTTTCTAAAACAGAGTGAATTTTTTAGGCTAGAAACTGTACTTTGACCTCCTGAAAGCTGAGATTTCTGGTTCTATCCATATTGCTTTCTTTATGACTAGGGTCATGGATGTGTTGTGGAAAGAAAGGAAACAGCAGAGGGCCCCCTAAGATCAGAACAATGGTTACATAAGAACAAGACTTGCAAATGTTTAAACCTGTGAAACCAACAAGAAGCCAATGGCTAGAAGTTCCCATTTCAGGTGCAGGCCATATCATTGTTTCATAGAGGAAAGTGGGGAAAGAGCCCTTGAAACTCCAGCTGCACTTTGTCAAAGACGTTCTTTTGTTGCTAGGTTGACAGCCCTTTCTCATTCTAAATGTTCCAAACAAAATGGAATCCTATCTAATAAAAGAGAAACATGCAAATTGATCATACCTCGCTATGCCCACAAGCCACGCTTACCACCCAATCAAGAGTGAGTATGCAAAAAAAAGAGTGAGTATGCAAATTAACCCAACCAAGATGGCAGTTAATTTGCCTATCCAGTCGTACAATGAAGACTGAAGACAGCCATAGAAGGAAGCAAAGCACTGCAGAAGGGAGTAAAACGGCGGAGAAGCAAGCAAGCAGGGCAGGGGAGAAGGGAGGGAAGCAGGCAGGGTGACAGGCCTCTAGTCATTTATATAGATGCTGGTGCAGCTATTTGATGGAATATTATTCAGACACTGAGACAGAAAAATATTTTAAACATAGGAAAAGTTTTACAATACATACAGTATTGAATAAAAATTTCTATATGAAATTGCACTCCCAGTATAATCCCTAGTATCTGTATGTGTACAACCTACCCTCAAAGACAATATTGGAAAAGAATATATACAGATATTAACAGTGACTACCTCTGACTTATTGGATGTTTTTTATTCTTTCTATTTGTCAAAATTTATTTTTGCATGAGCATCTATTACATTTTTCTCACATAAAACTGGGATGATTAAGATGCTTCTGTTTTAAGATGGTACCATTTTTATTTTAACAGGCAATTGGTTAAACTAGTGGGAAAATAAACATTTAATCAGACAGATGAAATGTTCTGTATTCCAGAGACCTGGAAGGAATCTGAGCCAGAGAAAGTAATAACAGATGACACAGAGTCAACATTCAAAGAGAACTCATTGTTTTGCGTCTAAGACTAGTTTGTGATTGTTAGACCTGGAATAGACCTTGGAGATTAACTAGACTTAACTCTCCAACTTACAGATGAAGACACTGAAGTTCTGAGAAGTAGAATGATTCCCCAAAGTTCCAGAAGCAAAATAGTATCAGGGCTAGGAAGACAATGTAACCCATCCAGACTTTAAACCATGTTGTGATGATTCTTTTCTCCATTATTCTTTTCTTCCCAGTTCTGGCTCTGTGGCCTATGAACACAATAAATAAGTCTGGAAGATTTCCTCTGATTCAGAGTAATTATAGATGATCTATTCTATCTCCATCTATGGGAACTAGGAAGAAGAAACTAATTCTAAGACAGGCAGGGACTTCCGATCCCCTGAAATGAGAATGCAAGGTCATGGCTCTGACCTGGTGTCTGCCTGAAGCCCCTTCCCTGGTGTCAGAAAGAATATAGAGATAAGCTGGGTTTAGAAATCTGAGATTCTCAGGAAAAATTCTAGGGATTTATTCTAATTTGGATCATCTCCTCTTTCCCACTAGTTACCATGGCAATGTGCCTACACTGTCTCGATGTCTGAATCTGACCAATGCCAGAAAAGGCCTTATTTTCTGGCCAGCTTATGATGTACTCATTAGAGAGTGTAGTGAAAGCCTGCTAACATCTTCTGTTCATTAACACCGATGATGAACTCAATATGGTAGTTGGCACTGAAAAGCCTTGAAGGACTTGAGATGTGTTTCTGCTCTCAAGTGGTAAATGCATTGGACGGAGCAGTGTTCTTGGGCAGTTTCTCTCTGAGGCTGTGTCATCTTTTTATTTTATTTTATTATATTTTTTAAATAAATCTTTATTGTTCAGGTTATTACAAATGTTCCTCTTTTTTCCTCCCATAGCTCCCCTCCATCCGGCTCTCACCTCACCCTCTGCCCTTACCTCCCCACCATTGTCCTCATTCATAGGTGTATGATTTTTGTCCACTCTCTCCCTGCACACCCCCTCACCTCTTTCCCCGTGAGAATTATCAGTCCACTTCCTTTCTATGCCCCTGATTCTATTATATTCACCAGTTTATTCTGTTCATCAGATTTTATATTCACTTGATTTTTAGATTCACTTGTTGATAGATATGTATTTGTTGTTCATAATTTTTATCTTTACCTTTTTCTTCTTCCTCTTCTTAAAGAGTACCTTTCAGCATTTCATATAATACTGGTTTGGTGCTGATGAACTACTTTAGTTTTCTTATCTGTGAAGCTCTTTATCTGCCCTTCAATTCTGAATGATAGCTTTGCTGGGTAGAGTATTCTTGGTTGTAGGTTCTTGCTAGTCATCACGTTGAATATTTCTTGCCACTCCCATCTGGCCTGCATAGTTTCTGTTGAGAAATCAGCTGACAATCGTATGGGTGCTCCTTTGTACGTAATGAACTGTTTTTCTCTTGCTGCTTTTAATATTCTCTCTTTGTCTTTTGCTCTTGATATTTTAATTATGATGTGTCTTGGTATGGTCCTCTTTGGATTCCCTTTGTTTGGGGATCTGTGCCCTTCCTGGACTTGTAAGTCTATTTCTTTCACCAGATGTGGGAAGTTTTCAGTCATTATTTCTTCAAATAGGTTGTCAGTATCTTGCTCTCTCTCTTCTTCTGGCACCTCTATAATTCTGATATTGGTACGCTTGAAGTTGCCCCAGAGGCTCCTTACACTATCTTCACATTTTTGGATTCTTTTTCCTTTTGCTTTTCCAGTTGAGTGTTTTCTGCTTCTTTGTATTTCAAATCTTTGACTTGATTCTTGCATTCCTCTGGTCTGCTGTTAGGTCTCTCTATAATATTTTTTATTTTAGTCAGTGTATGTTTAATTTCTAGCTGGTCCTTTTTCATCTCCTCTTGGGTCTCACTAAATTTATCCATCTTTTCTAGGAAATTCTTGAAAAACCTTATAACTGTGGTTTTAAACCCTATATCCAGTTGTTTGTTTTCCTCCATTTCTTTTTTTTGTAATCTGTTCTTTGATCTCCACATTTTCACTGCTTCCCAGAGTTAGTAGAGTAGCTTTGTGTGCTAGGTGTCTTTTATGGCCCAGTATCTCCACCTCCCCAGTTACCTGAGGTGGACACTATTGGTGCTCCCCTTTGTGGACTGTGTATATAATCTTGTTGTAATTAAGTCTTGGTTGTTGTTGGTATCACTGGGGAGAATTGACCTCCAAGCCAATTGGTTGTGAGGATCATCTGTGTCTGCATCTGGAGAACTTCTGTGCTGGACTCAGCCTTAAGACTTGCAAGATTGCAACAGCCTCTGTGCTGGGCTTAGATGTGGAGGAATCTCAGAGCTGAGCAGACAGCCTTGGATTCCCATCAGCCGTGCCCTACATGGTAGCCCCTGGGTTTCAGTGCCCCTTGGTAATTGCTGCAGCCCTCTCTGTGCGCATGCACACACACCTCCAGACCTTTGTCTTTCTGGATCCCCTGAGTTTCCGTGCATTCCGGAACCTGTATGAGCCTGGGTCCCCAGGGTCTTGCCCAAAACTGGGTTTCAGTGCAGTCGGACTTGGATTTCTGTGCAGTTGGGAGGTTCTGTTTTCCTCCCGCTAGAGAAAGCCCAGGGCACAATCAGCAGTCAGTCCACTTTGTGCATGCCTCCAGACTTCTGCCTTTCATGGCTCCCCTAAGTTTCTGTGCATTCTTCCCTTTTCATGACTCCCCCAATATGAGTCACGCCTGAAACTGGGGTGCAGTGCAGTCAGAAGTGGGGTTCAGTGCAGTTGGGATTCTCTGTCTCCCTCCCGCTAGAGGAAGCCAGCTAAACCCACCGCTGTCTGTCCTCTCCATGCACATGTCCCTGTACCTTAGCTTTTTACAGCTCCCCTGAGTCTTCGTGAGCCCCTCTCTTTACTTTTAGTTGTAGAATTTCCACTCAGTCAGCTTTTTTGTGGTTCTGTATGATGTCCGTTCTGTCTTTTTGTTGTAGTTTTGAAATTGTGCGAGGCAGCAGTTTAGGTGTTCACCTATGCCACCATCTTGGCTTCTCTCCTATGTCACGTTTTTAAAGCAAAGGTGACATTACAGTAAAGGCTATATGTGGAGACAAGATTAATACACATAATATGATAGAGAAGATATGCAAAATAGCATAGCTTGACAGCAGATTGTCAACTGGTGGAGAAAGGTCAGTTAGGATTGACTTTGGTTGGGTTGGTCTTTCTAGAAAGGTGGATCTTTTCAGTAGGAAGCCTGTGCAGGATATTTGGATTAGAGGGACATGATTAGATGTCCTATGTGAGTCTTTTTTTTTTTTACAGAGAGGAAGAGAGAGGGGCAGAGAGCTAGAAACATGGATGAGAGAGAAACATTGATTAGCTGCCTCTTGCACACTCCCTACTGGGGATGTGCCTGCAACCAAGGTACATGCCCTTGACTGGAATCGAACCTTCAGTCCGCAGGCAAATGCTCTATCCACTGAGCCAAACCAGTCTTGGCCTATGTGAGTCTTGAGCAAGGCATGTAAATTCTCTGAAGCAGTTCATGGTGGCAGCTGCAATTAGAAGAGAACTTTATTTGAAGGAACTTAGTGTTTGGAAATTCCTCCAACAAGTAAAGCCATGTTTTACTGTTTTTATAATATTTAAGTGCATAGAATCCATTATTATGTGCCTACTGTGTGCTACTCTTCTAAATATTTATTGTTAGTTTACTTGTTGAATCCTCACAAGAACTCTGTAAGTTAGCAAATGGAAGCACAAATAAATCAAGTAGTTTGCCCAAATTCTCACAGCAAATGAATAGCAGAACCAGGACACAAACCCTGCTAATGCAGATGCTTCTTTTCCATTCCCTGGGTTTATAGAAAAATACTTTAAAATAAATCAAAATATGGCCTTTGTTTCTAAAAGACTTGACTACCAGCTTTTCATATCCCACTGAAAGTCATGGCCGTCTCCACAGGCTCTCTGACTTAGCACAATGGTTTGTGGGATGGTAGATTTTCCATCTTTGGACTATGAATTATAATAAGGAGTCATGGCTGAAGCTAAGATCCTAAGGGTTAGCATTGGATTTCAAAACCCTCAGCTCTGCTTGTGGAATTCTGGTCACACACTCAGGGAATGGTGGATTTGGGATCTGAATTCCAAATGGAAGATGGAATTAACTTATTCCCATTCTTAAGCAACAAGGCTCTGGGAAAGTGCAAGTCTCCTTCAGGGCTTCTAATATCTCAGCCAGTCTTATGTGATGCTCAAAGGAAAGAATGTTCACCACCACCACCATTATCATCATCATCAATAACAACAACAACAAATAGATATTGAGCATCTCTGCTGGGCAAAATGCTGTGTCCCGTGTGGAGTACAAAGATGATTAGGTGTAGACCCTATTCAGAGTATGCTGGATGCTCAAGACCACTCTGAGCATGAGAAACTTAATCAGGGTGTCCAAGAACTATACACAGGTGCAAGAACAAGACCATAATAATCTGACAAATGTGCCCTTCTATAACCCAAAAGACTGAGTCACTATTTGGAAAGAAGCGTCTTTTGTCTAAGTAGTATAAAGTTGTTACTGACCAGCCAGAGGAGGCTTTTGCTATGTAAGGCTGGACTGCTTAGTATGGGGTTGTATTATGGAAAAAATGTGTTACTGACCAGCAGGCTGCTGCTGTGTGGGAAAGATGTATTGTTATCTAGCTAATGTGCCGCTACTGTATGGGACTTTGCTTTGAAGAACTGTTTTGTTTAGTGGTTCCTTGATAGCATGACCATGGCTTCTACGATAAAGACTGTCTTATATACCCATGACTTCTCATGTTTTCTCTGTCTTCTGATATCCAGGGTACCAGAAGGTCCAGTCTCTGGCAGAAGGGCTTGGACCCGGCAGTTGATGTAGTCAGGCAGGATCAGGACCTGTGCACCCAACAGTAGGATAAAACCCCACCTTTAAGTAGCTTGCAGTCTAGAAGCACATAACTGTAATTCAAGGAAAAATGTCAGAGTCATAAAGTGTTCTATCTTTGCCTCTAGCTTTTGGCCAGTTTTGTTCTTTTTTTTTAATTTAATAAATCTTTATTGCTCAGATTATTACATTTGTTTCTCTTTTTTCTACCCATAGCTCCCCTCCACCCGCTCCCATCCCTCCCTCTTCCTTACCTCCCCCCACATTGTCCTCATAAATAGGTGTAAGTTTATTGTCCAGTCTCTCCCTGTACCTCCCTCACCCCTTTCCCAATTCTATTATATTCACCAGTTTATTCTGTTCATCAGATTTTATATTCACTTGATTTTTAGATTCACTTGTTGATAGATATGTATTTGTTGTTCATAATTTTTATCTTTATCTTTTACTTCTTCCTCTTCCTAAAGAGTGCCTTTCAGCATTTCATATAATCCTAGTTTGGTGCTCATGAACTCCTTTAGCTTTTCTTATCTGTGAAGCTCTTTATCTGCCCTTCAATTCTGAATGATAGCTTTGCTGGGCAGAGTATTCTTGGTTGTATGTTCTGGCTACTCATCACGTTGAATATTTCTTGCCACTCCCATCTGGCTTTCGTAGTTTCTGTTGAGAAATCAGCTGACAGTCATATGGGTGCTCCCTTGTAGGTAAAGGTAATGAACTGTTTTTTCTCTTGCTGCTTTTAATATTCTCTCTTTGTCTTTTGCTCTTGATATTTTAATTATGTTGTGTCTTGGTGTGGTCCTCTTTGTATTCCTTTTATTTGGGGTTCTGTGCACTTTCTGGACTTGTAAGTCTATTTCTTTCACCAGAATTCTACAAGCAGAAGTTTTCAGTCATTATTTCTTCAAATAGGTTTTCAGTATCTTGCTCTCTCTCTTCTTCTGGCACCCTCACAATTCTGATGTTAATACGCTTGAAGCTGTCCCAGAGGCTCCTTACACTAGCTTCACATTTTTGAATTCTTTTTCTTTTTACTTTTCCAGTTGAGTGTTTTCTGCTTCTTTGTATTTCAACTTTTTGACTTGATTCTTGCGTTCTTCTAGTTTGCTGTTAGATCTCTCCATAATATTTTTTATTTCAGTCAGTGTATTTTTAATTTCTAGTTGGTCCTTTTTAACCTCTAGTTGGTCCTTTTTCATCTTCTCCTGGGTCTTGCTAAATTTATCCATCTTTTCTAGGAAATTCTTGAAAACCTTATAAGCGTGGTTTTAAACTCTATATCCAGTCATTTGTGGTCTGTTCCTTTGTTTCTGCATTTTCACTAAGCCAGGAGAACTTCTGTGCTGGAATCAGCCTTATGATGCAAGACTTGCAAAACTGCAAAAGCCTCTCTGTTCAGATTGGGTGGGGTGGAGTCGCAGGGCTGAGCAGAAAAAGCCTTGGTTTCCAGTCAGTCCTGCCCTACTCGGCCCCTGGGTCTCAAGTGTCTTTCGGTAATGGCTGTGGCCCTTTCTGTGCACACATGCGGCTGCCTCCAAACCTCTGCCTTTCCAGTTCCCATGCACTCCAGGACCTGTATGAGTCTGGGTCCCCAGGGTCTCCCCCGACACTGAGGTTCAATGCAGTTAGAAGTGGCACAGTTGAGAGGCTCTGTCTCCCACCCACCAGAAAGAGCCAGTGACACAATCAGTAGTCCATCTTCTCTGCACACATTGGTATGCGTGCCCCAGACTTCTGCCCTTTCGCGGTTCCCCTAAATTTCTGTGCACTCTTCCCTTTTCACAGTCCAGACTCCCCTGTATGGGTCTTGCCTGGAGCTGGGATTCAATGCTGTAGGATAAGGGAAGTTTTTGTCTCCCTCCCGCCAGAGGAAGCCAGCCAGGTACACCGCCGCTCACTCTCTACATGCGCGCATCTCCGTACCTGAGTTTCTGTGAACCCCTCTCTTTCCTTCTAGTTGTAGAATTTTCACTCAGCCAACTTTCCTGTGGTTCTGGATGATGTCCATTCTGTCTTTTAGTTGTAGTTTTTTTTTTTCAATTTCTTCTGAGCATCCTTTTTTTTTTAATTTTTCTTAATTTTTTTATACATATCTCCCCATTGCCCCCCCTTCCCTCCCAGGTATACCCCAACCCCCCAGTGTCTATGTTCATTGGTTATGCTTATATGCATGCATACAAGTCCTTTGATTGATCTCTTATCTAGCTCACTTAACTTTAATCTTCCTGCTGTAATTTCACAGTCTGTTTGAAGCTTTACTGTCTGTGTATCTATTCTTTTGTTCATCAGCTTATAATGTTCTTTATTATCCACAAATGAGTGAGATCATGTGATGCTTCTCCTTCATTGACTGGCTTATTTCACTAAGCATAAGGTTCTCCAATTCCAACCAGGTTGCTGCAAATGGTAAGAATTCCTTCTTTTTAATGGCAGCATAGAATTCCATTGTGTAGATGTACCACAGTTTTCTGATCCACTCATCTGCTGATGGGCACCTAGGCTGTTTCCAAATTGTAGCTATTGTAAATTGTGCTGCTATGAACATAGGGGTGCATAAATCCTTTCTGATTGGTGTTTGTAATTTCTTAGGATAAATTCCTAAGAGTGGGATTACAGGGTCAAATGGGAGATCCATTTTTAGTTTTTTGAGGAAACTCCACACTGTTCTCCACAGTGGCTGCATCAGTCTGCATTCCCACCAACAGTGCACAAGGGCTCCTTTTTCTCCGCATCCTCGCCAACACTTGTCGTTTGGTGATTTGTTGATGATTGCCATTCTGACCAGTGTAAGATGGTATCTCATTGTCGTTTTGATTTGCATCTCTCGGATGATTAATGACTTTGAACATGTTTTCATGTGTCTCTTGGCCTTCCTTCTGTCGTCTTTCGAAGAGGTTCTATTTAGGTCCATTGCCCATTTTTTTATTGGATCGTTTATCTTCCTTTTATTAAGTTGTATAAGTTGGCTGTAGATTTTGGAGATTAAACCTTTATCAGTGATAACGTTTGCAAATATGTTCTCCCATACAGTGATCTTTGTTGTTGTTTTGTTGATGGTTTCTTTTGCTGTGCAAAAGCTTTTTATTTTGATGTAGTCCCATTTGTTTATTTTTTCTTTAGCTTCAATTGCCTTTGGAGCAGTATCCGTGAAGAAGTTCTTTCGGCATATATCTGAGATTGTGCTGCCTGTGGATTCCTCTAGTATTTTTATGGTTTCCCTTCTAATGTTTAAGTCCTGTATCCATTTTGAGTTTATTTTTGTATTTGGTGTAAGTTGGTGGCCATGTTTCATTTTTTTGCATGTATCTGTCCAATTTTCCCAACACCATCTATCTTGGCTCCATTGTGTGTTCATGCCTCCTTTGTCAAATATTAGTTGAGCATAGTGGTTTGGTTGGATATCTGAGTTCTCTATTCTATTCCATTGGTCTATATGTCTGTTCTTGTGCCAGTACCAGGCTGTTTTAAGAACAGTTGCTTTGTAGTATAGCTTGAAATCTGGAATTGAGATCCCACCAACTTTATTCTTCTTTCTCAGAATTGCTATAGCTATTCGTGGTCTTTTTTTGTTCCAGATGAATCTATGAAGAATTCTTTCTATGTCTGTGAAATATGTCGTTGGTATTTTAATGGGCAGTGCATTGAATCTGTAGATTGCTTTGGGTAGTATGGACATTTCAATGATGTTGATTCTCCCAATCCATGAGATGGTATGCTCTTCCATCTGTTAACATCTTCCTCTATCTCTTTTTTCAGTGTCCTGTAGTTTTCTGCATATAGGTCTTTTACCTCTTTAGTTAGGTTTATTCCTAGGTATCTTAATTTTTTTGGTGCGACGGTAAATGGGATAGCTTTTTGAGTCTCTCTTTCTGTAATTTCACTATTAGTGTACAGAAATGCCACAGATTTCTTGGCATTAACTTTGTATCCTGCTACATTGCCAAATTCATTTATTAAGTCAATTAGTTTTGGGATGGAGTCCTTCGGGTTTTTTATGTACAGTATCATGTCATCTGCAAATAAGGACAGTTTACTTCTTCTTTTCCAATTTGGATGCCTTTTATTTCTTCTTCTTGTCTAATTGCAATGGCTAATACTTCCAGTACTGTGTTGAACAGGAGAGGTGAGAGTGGGCATCCCTGTCTTGTTCCTGTTCTTAGGGGAAATGGTTTTAGTTTTTGCCCATTGAGTATGATGTTAGCTGTGGGTTTATCATATATGGCTTTTATGATGTTGAGGTATGCTCCTTCTATTCCCACTTTGCTGAGAGTTTTTATCAAGAAAGGGTGTTGGATTTTGTCAAATGCTTTTTCTGCATCAATTGATATGACTATGTGATTTTTATCTCTCAATTTGTTTATGTGATGTATCACATTTATTGATTTGCAGATATTGTACCATCCCTGCATTCCTGGGATGAATCCTGCTTGGTCATGGTGTATGATCTTTCTGATGTACTGTTGGATCCGATTTGCTAGAATTTTGTTAAGGATTTTGGCATCTATGTTCATGAGAGATATTGGCCTATAATTCTCTTTCATTGTGTTGTCTTTATCTGGTTTTGGTATTAGGGTGATGCTGGCTTCATAGAAGGTGTTTGGAAGTGTTCCTTCTTCTTGAATGTTTTTGAATAGTCTGAGGAGGATAGGTTTTAATTCTTCCTTGAATGTTTGGTAAAACTCTCCTGTGTAGCCATCTGGTCCCAGGCTTTTATTTGCTGGAAGCTTTTTGATGACTGCTTCAATTTCTTCCATAGTTATTGGACTATTGAGATGTTTGGCTTCTTCCTCATTGAGTTTTGGAAGGTTATATTTTTCTAGGAAAATGTCCATTTCTTGCAGGTTGTCCAATTTGTTGGAATAGAGTTGTTCATAGTATTTTTTTTAACAATCCTTTGTATTTCCACAGGGTCTGTTGTTATTTCTCCTCTTTCATTTCTGATTTTGTTTATTTGGGTCTTCTCTCTTTGCTTCTTGGTGAGCCTAGCTAGAGGTCCATCAATCTTGTTTATCCTTTCAAAAAACCAGCTCTTTGTTTTGTTGATCTTTTGAATTGTTTCTTTGGTCTCCAAGTTGTTTATCTCTGCTCTGATCTTCACTATTTCCTTCCTTCTGAGTACACTGGGCTTTTCTTGTTGCTCTCATTCTAGCTCTTTGAGTTGTAGATTTAGGTAATTTATTACCATTGTTCCCTGTTTTTTGCAGTAGGCTTGTAGGGCTATGAACTTCCCTCTCAAGACTGCTTTCACTGTGTCCCATAAATTTTGTATTGTTGTGTTGTCATTGTCATTTGTTGCCATGATGTTTTTGATTTCTTCCTTGATCTCTCTGGTTACCCAGTCGTTGTTTAATAGCATGCTGTTTAGTCTCCAGGTGTTTGATTTCTTTCTATTGTTTTTATTATAGTTGATTTCCAGTTTTATGCCACTGTGGTCTGAGAAAATGCTTGATATGATTTCTGTCTTCTTGAATTTGAAGAGACTTTTCTTATGACCCAGCATATAATCTATCTTTGAAAATGACCCATGTGCACTGGAGAAGAATGTATATTCTGTGGCTTTGGGGTGAAATGTTCTGAAGATGTCAATTAATTCCATCTGGTCTAGTGTGTCATTTAGGATTGATGTTTCTTTGTTGATTTTTTTGTTTAGAGCATTTGTCTAATGGTGACATAAAGTCTCCTACTATGATTGTATTGCTGTCAATCTCTCCCTTAATATCCTCCAAGAGTTTTTTTATGTATTTAGGTGCTCCTATATTGGGTGCATATATGTTAACCAGAGTTATTTCTTCTTGTTGGATTGTTCCCTTTAGTATTATGAAGTGGCCTTCTTTATCTCTTATTATGTCCTTCACTTTGAGATCTAATTTGTCAGATATAAATATTGCAACCCCAGCTTTTTTTTCATTTCCATTTGCCTGAAATACCATGTTCCATCCCTTCACCCTCAATCTATGTGCATCTCTTTTCCTGAGGTGGGTTTCTTGCAGACAGCAGATATATGGATCATGTTTTCTTATCCAATCAGTTACCCTATGTCTTTTGATTGGAGCATTTAATCCATTTACATTTAAAGTTATTATTGATAAGTACTTATCTGTTGCCATTTTTAGTCCTTACCCCTGAGTTCCTTCTTTGCTTCCTCTTTCTTTTTATTATAGCAGACCCTTTAACATTTCTTGCATTGCTGGTTTGGTGGTAATATATTCCCTTAGTCCTTTTTTGTCTGTGAAGCTTTTGATTTCACCTTCAATTTTTATTGAGAGTCTTGCAGGGTACAGTATTCTTGGATTCAGACCCTTCCTTTGCATGACTTTGTATATTTCATTCCATTCCCTTCTGGCCTGATGAGTTTCTGTTGAGAAGTCAATAGCTAGTCTTATGGGGGTTCCCTTGTAGGTAACTTTCTGTTTCTCTCTTGGTGCTTTTAAGATTCTTACTTTGTCGTCCGTGTTTGCCAATTTAATTATAATGTGCCTTGGTGTCGGTTTGTTGGGGTTCATTTTGCTCCCAAGGTCTGTGAGCTTCTTGAATTTGTATGGGTTTTTCCTTTTCTATATTGAGGAAATTTTCTGTCATTATTTCTTCAAACACGTTCTCTAATCCTTGTTCAGTTTCCACTCTTTCTGGAACCCCAATTATGCGGATGTTGTTTTGTTACATGTTATCCCAAAGTTCTCTTAGACTCTCCTCTTGCTTTTTAACTTTTTTTTCTAGAAGCTGCTGTACTTGGGTATTTTTTTCTACCATGTCTTCTAGCTCACTGATGTGGTCCTCTGCTTCTTCTAGTCTACTTTTGATGCTTTCTATTGAGTTCTTTATAGCAGTGATGTCATTTTTCATTACTTCTTGTTTATTCTGCACCTCCTCTAGGTTCTTCTGCATTTCTTCTTGCTGCTTCTTCATCTCCTCTTGGGTCTTCTTCATTTCCTCTTGGCTCTTATTCAGATTGTCGATTTTGTCTTCCATTATTTTCATCCACCTTATGATCATTTCTCTGAACTCTTTCTCTGGCAGGCTTATTTCTGCTTCGATTTCGTTTACTTCCTTTTCTGGTGAAACCTGCCTATCTGTCTTATGTGAGCTGTTTCTTTTTCTGCCCATGGTCTTTTTTCTCCGGGTGTCTGGTTATATAGTTCTCTCTCCTATGTTGATTGAAAGGCACAAACTACAACACGACCAGGTACAGCATACAAGGCACAGAGTAGAAATGTATTCAAGATGTTAATAATCACAAATAAGGTGACCACTAATGAAAGACAAATTAGGGGTAAGTACAGAAGGAAGAAAAGGAAAATGATGAAAAAAGAAAAGAAAGAAATGCCATAATCAAATTGGGAGAGCGAGAAAAGAAAATAAATAAATAAACAAACAAAAAAATAAAATAAAATAAGAAAATAAAAACGAGAAGAAAAGAGGAAGAGAAAAAAGTCAGAGAGAAAAGAAAGTGTATAAGAGAGAAAAGGGGAACAAACTATAGATGTCAGGAGAAAACTCCAATAGAACAGTCCCTGATCCCAATAAAGGCCAGCAACCAGTACCTAGAGATTAATAGAAACTACAAATAACTGGTATCGAGGTAGGTGAGGGAAAAGAGAGGTAAAAAACAAAGCAAGCAAAAAGCAAAATAAAACAAGTAGAATAAACCAAAACAATCTCACCAAAAATTTCAAAAAATCGATATAATCACTTTTCAGGCAAATAGCAACAAAAGGACATGGAGAAAAAACAACTTTTTGGCTAGTGAAGATAAGAAGAGAGAGGTTTGTATGGACTTGTAGTAGGGGATTTGAAATTAGATATATAAATGGGGTGTGAAATTTTAACCAAGTAAAGAGAAAGAATAGGGGGAATCTAAAGTTGGAAAAGGGAAAGAGAAAGAAGACAACAAAATGGGGAAAGTTAGGAAGAAAGTGTTGGCATAAAGGTAGAGTTGAGTTGGAGTAAAATTATGTTAAAGGAAAGATGAAAATAGAATGTAGAACTCTAATCCCGAAATAAAATAAAGAGAAAACAAAATGACACTTGTTTTTTTCCAAAAAGGTAAAGTACTAGTACTAATTAATAATACTAGTTTAAAACAAAAATGTAATAATTAAAAAGATAAAATCAATTGAGGCAGAAAGAAAAAAATAGTCTTTTAACTAAAATATGTAAAAATGAAAAATTAAAATTAAAATTAAAAAAAAAGAGAAAAAAAAAAAGAAAAAAAAATAGAATGGTCATTCACTTCCACTATTATTCTGCTTGGCACTCCTGTTTTCCAATAGGGAAGGTATTGCAGTTCCCTGTGTTCCCCTGTTGGTGTTTTAATCTCTTTATTCTTTTTTGGTTATGCTATAGTCAATTTGTGTGTCATCCACTGGGTGCCAGTGTTTCGGAATTGATCTCTGAGAGAAAGCACAGGACCTCTCTAGGCTGTGCTCAGATCCTGCTACTCTGTGGTTCTCAAAGCCAGTTTGTGGGGGTTTTGCAGCCGGGACACTGTAATAACTCCCAGGCTGTCCCTCTGCCCCAGAAAAAAACGAGTCGTTTTCCAGAGCTCCCCTCTGTCAACAGCTCGGAGTGTCTGCCTGCATACTCAGGGATCACGCCCTGACCACCTCCGAGGACCTCTCCAGAGGCAGCTTTCCCCCAGCCCGGCTCCCACAGCGTGCGTGTCTCTGCCCTGTGGGGGTAGGAGACCTCACCCTAACCCAGGCAAAATCCGACCTTTCTGTGGCCGTGTGGATCTCCGAATCCACCGCCAGCAGTCCGTGCCGCCTGGAGAGCCGTGCTCTGGGTCCCTGGCTGTTCTGTGGGTGCCTCCGCCAGCTGCAGCTTTCAGACCTCCGCAGACATCTACCTCCCTCTTATCTCAGGCGAAATCTGACCTTTCCATGTGCTCTGTGGATCTCTGATTCTGCCGAGTGTCTGCGCCGATTGGAGAGAGGAGTTCTGGGTCCCCGGGTCCCCGGGTCCCCGGCTGCTTGATGGGTGCCCCCACCGCAGGCTTCAGACCGCCGCAGATGGCCCCGGCAGACAAAATCCCCGTGGCAGTGGGGCTGCCTGGCCGGGAGAGCCCCGTCCAGCAGTTCCGCGCCTTCCCCTGGAGGACAACTGACTCTTAACTTGCCAACAAACACTCCCAGTGCAACTCTCAGCCGCTCTCTCTCCCTCTGCCCAGCAACAAAGCTCCAGACGCATCCATCTACTTCGCTGCCATTTTCTCCTTCTTCTTAGTTGTAGTTTTGAAATTGTTGTGTGAGGCAGCAATTTAGGTGATTACCTATGCTGCCATCTTGGTTTCTCCCCGCCAGTTTTGTTCTTAATCAACTTCAAAGTGGGGGCACTAAAGGAAAGTAGGTGGGAGCACCAGCTGGTGAGTGTAGCTGGGGCTGCATTTCCTGAGCAGAGCAGGCTTGAGTCAAACTAAGCAGAGACAATACACCCTGTCAATTAGGGGCAATAGACAGGCTGAAACTTGATAGTAAGAACGGATTTTTGAAAAGACATGCTGAGAAACAGGAAATAACTAGAAGAATGGAAGGACCTCCCCAGGGCAGCAGAGATGAAGGAAGTTGAAAGCAGGGGAAAAGGATTAGAAAAAGAGGCAGGAGTGTGCACAGGAGACTTACTAGTAGGTCTGTGTTGAGAACACAAAGATTATAACTCAGCAGGTGATAAGCAACAGACAGAAGAGTACACCAAGGGCAATTCCTACCAGGACAACCTACTGCCAACTTCTGCGTTATAATGGGCCAAGCAGTAGGCTCCCTCTGGTGGCACTCACCAGAGGAAATCCAGACTGAACTTGAAGGGACCTGGCTCTAGGATTAAGAAATTCGGTTTTGCAGGAGCAGACTCTACGTCTTCTTTAGCTTTAACTATTCCTGAGTCTGCTATCTCCGTAGGCAAAGCCATCTCTTCAAGAACTTTTGGGTTGAAGGGATGCTGGTTGTGGAAGGGGAGCTGAATTTTCTGAATCCCTAGTTGACTGATTTATTGCTGTGTCCCTACAATACAATCATTCAATAAGATTACAGCTTATTTTGAATTTGGATTTTAAAGCACTTCATTCTCCTTTATCTGCAACAAAACTCTTCCCTCACTTTACTGTGCCCAGCAATTCCCTACCTTTTGGGGCACAGATTAACCCCTGAGGATCCACAGTGCCATGTGGACCATAGCCATAAAGTAATACCTTCCTGGCCTTCTTTTCAAAGGCCTGTGACAGAAACCAAACTTCTCCAGTCTGAGTCTGGAACACTGACATATGCTCGATATAAGAGGAAGTCTGAACTGCTGTTAACTATTTGAACAGTAAGAGAAACAGGAAGCAATGAGAAACAAAAGCACCCTCCAGGTCTGAATGAGTCACAGGATCATCTACTCTGGCAGGCTATATCAACCATGGCCAAAGGTAAATGTAATTAGGTTATACATGTTAATTGGTCCAGAGAAAAAGCTGTCTGTCTGATGATGCTGTGTGGCAGCCTCTTTCACTGGAGTGATAACAGAACCACCTTGAGAAGCCTCAGACTCCCTGGCTTTTGTGGCTCAGTGGTTGAGCATTGACCCATGAACCAAGAGGTCCCCAATTCAATTCCCAGTCAGGGTACATGCCCAGGTTTGGACTCGATCCCCAGTGGGGTCATGCAGGAGGCAGCAGATCAATGTGTCTCTCTCATTGGCGTTTCTCCCTCTCTCTCTCTTCCTTCCTCTTTCTCTAAAATCAATAAAAGCATGTGATTTTCATTCCAGAATTCTATATTTTAAAAAAAGACCCTCAGACTTCCATTGCAGTCTCGATTGCTCTCAGCATCCCACTCTGGCCAGAAATCATTAATCCCTCTACAGGGCTCAGAGTCTATATACGTACATATAGACCGAGCTTTTACTGTTTACTGCTTTTTATTTTAATTTTCTTTCCACTATAATTTAGATAAACTTTAAAATTTTCCATATTTTTTCTAGTTAGCATAACCATTAACATAGTTTAGGTGTATTTGTTCAATTTATATGGAGCTTTTGTAGGTTTATAATTGCAATGTACATAAATGTAGGTTTTTTGTTGTTGTTGTTGTTGTTAATTCTCACCTGAGGATATTTTGTTTTCTCCATTAGAGGGGGAAGGGAGAGAGAGAGAGAAACATCGATGTTAGTGAAACCCATCAATTGATTGCCTCCTGCAATCTGCAACTGAGACTTAAAAGACAAAAAGGAATGTGCCCTTGACCAGAATCGAACCCAGGACCCTTTAGTCTGAGGACCAACACTCTAACCACTGAGACAAACTGGTTAGGGCCATAAATACTTTGCAAAACATTGTAAATTGTAGTTAAATATATAAACATAAAATCTATTATCTGAACCATTTTAAGTGTAAACTTCAGTAGCACTAAGCATATTCACATTGTTGTACAATCAACAAATCTCCAGAAGTTTTTCAGCTTGCAAAACTGAAACTCTGAATCCATTAAACAACTTCTCATTTCTTCCTATCCCCAGACACTGGAAACCACCATTCTACTTTCTGTTTCTGTGAATTTGATTACTTTAAATACCTCATATAAGTGAAATCATACAGTATTTGTCTTTTTGTTACTGATTTAATTAACTCTGCATAAGGTCCTCAAGATTGTCCATGTCTATGTTGTAGTGTGTGTCAGAATTTCCTTCCTTGTTAAGGCTGAGTAAAATTCCACTGTTTGTATAGATCATATTTTGTTTATCCATTCATCTACTGATAAACATTTGGATTGCTTCTACCTTTTGACTATTATGCATAATGCTGCTCTATGAATGTACATAACGTTTTATATCCTACCTTTATACTTCCCATTATAATAGCTGTGTATATACATATACAAAATTTTTTCTAGTTTGCCCTGGCTGGTGTGGCTCCATAGATAGAGTGTCATCCATACACCAAAGGGTCTCAGGTTCAATTCCTCGCCAGGGCACATACCTGGGTTGGGGATTTGATCTTCAGTCAAGGTGAGGCAACCAATCAATGTTTCTCTCTCACATTAATATTTTTTCTCTCTCTCTGTCTCCCCTTCCTTTCCTCTCTCTCCAGAATTCAATTAAAAGGCAAATCCTTTTTGTTTCTCATTGCTTCCTGTTTCTCTTACTGTTCAAATACTTAACAGCCATTCAGACTTCCTCTCATATCGAGCATATGTCCATGTTCCAGACTCAGATTAAAAAAAAAACATTTTTAGGTTGATATATAGCCTTCATGTTAATCTCTTTTTTGCTCCTTTTCAATAGGAGCATGACAGTTTTTTAAGCCCATGCATGTAAAATTTTTCTACAGTTGGATACTTGAGATATTTCCAATTTTTTCTAACTGATATGGTAATTTTGTACCTAGGATATTCTCCCTATATTTTAGCTTTTTTTAAAGAATAGATTCTTAAGAAGTGAAATTACTGAATTTAAAAAATATAAATGTTTTATGACTTAAATTTTAAGTCTTAAAAGACAAAAGATAGAACACCAAACCACTTTCTGAAAGAATTGTGTCTACTTGCTTCAGTACTAATAGTGTCTACAAAAATTCATTTCACCATACTCATACCAATTTTATTAAGTTTTTCTTTACATTAAAACATTAGACAAGAGGAAGATAAGAGTTTATTTCTGTTTAACAGACAACATTCTGATGATTAATAATGATGGGCATTTGTGAATGCTAGCCTGGTTACCGTTGACTGAAATACATACAATGTATAATATATATGTATTATTATAAACATGCCTAACATGCAGTAGGTGCTCAATAAATTATGGCTATTATTGTTGCTGTACTTTTTATTAATGCCCAAAGTCTGATGATTCTCAGCCTATACCTGCTCTCTTAGACTCTCAAGTCCTCCAAACCATGGTTTTCCAATTATTTGGGGCATTCCTAGTTTGATGATATTTCAGAAAAATTTTTTCTTCCCTGTGGAGGTGCTCTACCTAAATCCTTGGCTACTGGTGTTCTCCACTAGACACAGTTTTGCTTTGCTGGTGGCTACGTTGGCCCTCAGAGTAACAAAACTACACTTAGGATGCAGACACGGTGGCAGAAGTGTCACTTGGACTCCAAACTGGACTCTATCTTATGCCCAGAGTCTTATAACTTTTTTAATACAGTTAGTGCCTCCATTTTGGGGTCCTAAGCCCCTCTCTCATTAGAGACTCGGGCCACAGGGTATGTAAAGGGGCTGAAATTCCATGCTCCCTACAGTAGACAGAACAATGCCCCTTCCCCATCCACCTACCCAGATATATTCATATTCTAATCTTGAAACCTGTGAATGTGTTAACTTACTTGGTAAAAAGGATTTTGCAGATTTGATTCAGTTCAGGATCTTGAGATGGCGATATTATCTTATAATATCTGGATGGACCCAATATAATTACATCAGTTCTTATAAGTGAAGGAATGAGGCAACAGGCAGGGACAAAGGGAGGAAGGGAGGGAGGGAATGAGAGAGAGAGAGAGAGAGAGAGAGAGAGAGAGAGAGAGAGAGAGAGAGAGGAGAGAGAAAATAAGTGGCCTCTAGAAGCTGGAAAAGTTAAGGACACAGATTCTGTCCGAGTCTCCAGAAGAATTGCAGCAATGCTGAGACCTTGATTTTTAACCCAATTAGACCTCCAGAACTCCAAGATAATAAATCTGTATTGTTTTAAATCATTAACTTTGTGGTCATTGTTTTAGCAGCTATAAGAAACTCATACACTCACCTAATGTCCTTGCCTCCTCCCCCTATTTCTCTTCCCAGGTTTCTTTAAAGGTCTTTCCACCTTTTTGCCCTGAATTGTAAGTTCCTAAGTTGATTCACACAATTAGGAGGGTCCTACCAGTCCCACAGTTAGGACATATCTGCTCCTACTTTTGCTCATTAGTTGTATTTGTTCTTTTTGTAAATTGTTTATGGTCTTTTCCCCACTGACTCTTTTCTTTTTTCCCTTCCATTTTCCTTCTCCTTCCTTCTTTTTAGTTTTTCTCTTTTTCTTTTTTTTCCCCTTTTAAAAAATTGATCTTCTTTATCTATCTGTTTTATCAGAAAAAGTGAGACCTATGGTGCCATTTTGAGATCCCACAATGAGCAGGTCTGTCTCACGTGTGCATCCATCCATGTGTCATCCATCCAAGGAATGTTGACTATGTGGAGAAAAAATGGCGACTGAATAGGCAGTCCTGTCGTGCATCTCGTCCCAGGGCCAGACTGGAAATACAACTAAATTGGAGCACATTCACCCGGGATTAACAAATGAGACCCAGCTGAGGAGACGACTTATAGCAAGGAAGGACAGAAGACACCTGAAGTCTGGTAGGAAGGGCGGCGAGGTTGCTTGATGGGTGGTAGTCTGGTGGGCTGAGAGGGAGAGGAGGAAGCTGCATTATGGAAAAACTGGTTCCCTTAGAAAAACAGAAGCCCAGGCCAGGCTAGCACCAGAGCTGCATCTCTGGGTGGCCGACGTAATATCCAGCTGTGAAAAGGAAAAGCCACAGGGCTGCCGGCTGCCAGGGGTTCTGGATCTGAGACCCCAGCCACGAAAGGCAGCCCTTCATAAAGGTGGCCCCCTAGAAAGGTGAAAGCAATGTGGTGCTGGTGGGAGCAGAAGCCAAAGTTTTGTTTTTGTTTTGTTTTGTTTTGTTTTGTTTTGTTTTGTTTTGTTTATTTTCAATCTTTAAAGCCAGAACACAGGAGTTTTCAGTTGCAACCACTCACCCAAGGCTTTGGTGCAGAAAGGGAGGCATGGACTTGAGGTGCCTGAGGAGAGGCAGGGAGGGAAACAGGGCAGGGAGTCAGAAAAACAGTAGCCCAGAGTCCTGCATCTGGGTCCTTCATAGGCTTCCAACACGAAAACGGCCATTTCTCCACAAAGGAGCTAGTCCAGTAGCCTCAGGGCAGGTGACATAGCCTGCAATTTGAACTTTACAGAGGAAATAAAGTTTACAGGTCTAAACAGTCTCAAGGAGCACTCAGTGACTGGGTTAGAAGAGGAAAACAGACTGATAATTTCAGGGTTCCAGCTGATCCCATTGGTTCCCATACAAGGATCTCTGTCCAGCCAAGGGCAGACTAATATTTTGGACCACTCGTGGAGGAGTAGTTCTGGGACAGGAAAAAAAACAAAACATCATATTTACTGAAAGCGAAACAGCTCCAACCTCACCTAAAGACCTGTCAGAAACAGACTCCTGAGCGATTAAGATAGGCAGCTGGCTGACAGGCAAAGAGGGCAGATTGGACCTTCCTGCTTGCAGCCAAGGCCTATGTAGACAAACTACAAACAGTGAACTGGTGGATTGCTTGGAACTTCAAGCAGGGTGCTAAATGCCAAAACACTGTGCCTGACAGTGGTTAGCAACTAAGTAACTAACAGGAAGCCCAGAATTGGCAGACAGAACTGAAGAGAGGGACCCTAAGTCAGCTCCTATTGGGCATTAAAACACACTGAGCCCTGACTGGTTTGGCTCTGTGGATGGAGCATTGGCCTGTGGACTAAGGGTCCCGGGTTTGATTCCATTCAAGGGCATGTACCTGAGTTGCAGGCACATCTCCAATAGGAGGTATGCAGGAGGCAGATGATCAGGGTTTCTCTCTCATTGATGTTTCTGACTCTCTATTCCTCTCTGTAAAAAAATCAATAAAATATATATATTTTTTAAAAATGCAGCTGAAGTGAACTTTTTTTATTTTTTGCACCTTTTTCTTCCTTTCTTCTCTTTTTTTACCTTCCATTTTTCTTCTCCTTTCTCCTTTTTAGTTTTTCCCTTTCCTTTCTTTTCACACCCTTTTAAAATTGATCTTCTTTATCTATCTGCTTTATTGATTGGCTATTATTCTAGTCTCTGTTGGTTTGTTCATATATCTAACTTCCTCTTCCCTGCTCCTACTCAATTTCCTCTTCTCTTTTTCTTCACTACTCATTTTTTCTCTCTCTTCTCTTGCTCTTTTCTTCTTCTCCTAATTTTTTAACTTGTTTCATTTTCTATATTTAGGCCTATCTGCTCTATCCTCTTTTCTCCTTTTCAATTTTTTTCTTGTCTTCTCATTTCTTTTCTCCCTCCTCTATTCTAAATCATGGTGTCCTCCCCATATTCCTCTAATTCATTAACCTTACTTTTTAATTTAATCTCTACACGTACAGATTCTGCCCTCCCCCAACCTCCCTTTTCTGTGTGAGTGTGTGTTTGGTTTATTTTTCTGTTTATTCTGTTGTGTGTTCTCCCCATTTTTTCCTTTTTTTTTTCTATCATTCTTGCTCAATTTCTCTTTCCTAATTCTCTTTTCTCTAATGGACACTTTTGTTGGGGTTATAAGGGTCTTGTGTACCTTCTTGTTTTGTTATTTCTGTCTTGTATTTTATGCTGTTTGGCACAACATAGTATAGAGTGAGCCACATAACCAGACACCCTGAGAAGAGACTCCATCCATGAATAGGACAATAACATTTAAGACTCAACTAAAACAGGAGAAACCAAATATCTCAAGTAGGGGGCCTTCCCAGACCACCCAGCACCTCTGGGTCCCACAAAATATCTACTACATAAGACCAACCCAAAAAAATCTGTGTGGCATGGCAGTTTGATCTAATACCTAGAAACAAATAAAAAGGAAGAGCAAATATTGGAAGACAAACAACCCCAAAATGAAAGAAAAGGAGAATCACCAGAAAAGAAACTAAGTGAAATGGAGGCAAGTAATTTGTCAGAGAAAGTATTCAGAATAATGGTTTTTAAGGATGCCCCAACAGCTGAATCTGAAGTATGAGCAACTCAATGAGAATTATTTAGAGCTGAATAAGAAATACACCAACATGAATAAGAATCCAGAGGAAATAAAGAATGGCATAGCTTCAATAAAGAACACCATGGAAAGTTTCAACAGTAGGGGCTAAAAGAAGCTGAGAACTGAATCAGTGAGTTAGAAAACAAGGTAGGAAAAAAAAATGCCCAAGCACAGCAGCAACTGGGGAAAAATTAAAAAGTAGGAGAGTTTAAGGGAGCTTTGGGATAACATGAAATGAAACAGCATCCACATAATAGAAGTGCTTGAAGGAGAGGAAGCTGAGCAAAGAATAGAAAACCTGTTTGAAGACATAATGATAGAAAACTTCCCTGACTTGTGGGAAGAAAAAAGTTATACAAGTCCAGGAAGCAAGAAAGTACCAATCAAGGTTAATCCAAAAAGACCTACACCAAGACACATCATAATTAAATTGACAAACATAAAAGACAAAGAATCTTAAAGGCTGCAAGAGAGAGATAGAAAGTCACCTACAAGGAATCTCCCATTAGACTATCAACTGATTTCTCAACAGAAACACATCAGGAGAGATCAGTTGGGAAAAGGGGAGGCATATGTAATACTTTCAACAATAAAGACTTTTTTAAAATAAAAATGTAAAAGATATCCATAAGGAAATTTTATAGTCAGGATTTTATTTTAAGAGGATGGACTGAATAAAAAACAAATTTTATATGTATAAAAGAAAGGAAGGAAGGAAGAAAGAAAGACAGAAAGAAATGTTTACTAGAGGCTACTGTAGGCCAGACACTGGAAAAATATTGGGATGCTAGTGCACAATCTATGACTTTACAGAGGCCAAGGATGTTGAATTTTTATGGCTTGAGAACAACATGTATAGATTATTAAATATTTACTTTCTTTGGTCCCTTGGGTGTTCTAAGATTTGTTTCTTTTCAGAAAGCAATTGGGAATATAGGAGCTTCTTTGACTAAGTAGCAAGGGACAGGAATTGCATTCTGGTTCCATTTTGTCCTCTAATTTGTATTCAGACTCAGGCAAGAGTTAAAGAGTTTGATGATAGATAAGCACAGATGAAAAACAGTGCAGCCCAGTGCATCTTTACTTAGGGTAATTTCTCTTCTCCCTTTCTCCTCTCCAGTCCTACTTTCCTGCCTCTGACGCAGGGAGCTAAGGGTCTGAATGAAACCTGCTAGAGGTTCCAATTAAATTTTTGTGGACAAAGGGCAAGCACGGCTTCCTCAGATAACAGCTGGCAATAAATCCATCAGCACATCCACTTTCAGAGAACAGTCCCTGCTGAACTGCTAACAGCTGCCAATATCTCATTGAGTACCTCACACACAAGATGGGCTCTATGGTAAGAAATTTCTCTGGACAAATTTAATCCTTCCTTGTATTTGTTCTCTCAAAAGAGAATTTTTATTCTAAAGTAAAATTTACTACTAATTAGTTAGCAAATGCCTGGTTTTGTTTTGCTTGTTGGTATTTTTGGGTTTATCCTTACAGTACATATTTTGAACTATTTTACATCCTTTAGTTTTCTTCTGCTTTCCTTTTAGCCTATTTATTTAATTCCTTACAAATTCTAACTAAATTTGTATTTAGAAACGCCTTTTTTATACAGGATCTTAAGTAACTGCATGCATTTTCTATTTGAAACTTAATGGGATTTGGTTTAGTGGGGACCACTTGGTTGCTTAGAGCTGTGGTGTGAATAATATTCTTCTTCCAGCCCTGATCTTAGAACAGAATAGAATAGCTCAGTACTTGAGATACTTCCAACACCAGAGGCTGACTATTGAATCCCAGTTATAAACATTTAACATTATTTACTTTTTGTATTAGAAAATAGTCAATAATAAAACATTTAGAAATTACAGAAAAAATTAAAAAGAAGATAATTTAAACATCAGTTATAATAGCTGACATTCGGGTATGTGTCATTCTAGTCTTTTAAAAATGTGCAAATCAATTTTTCATATAATTGAAGTTCAACTACAAATATGGTTTAGTATCCTTTTTAAAATTTAACATTACATTAAGAGTATTTTCTAAATCATTGAAATTGTTTTAAAACATGATTTTAAGAGCTGTTTATATATCTCCATTAAAATGTTTCATTTATATTATATAAATAATTCAGCAATTTGTCATTTTAAACCTAAATTTTGGACTGCATTTGTAATCATTTCTTTAGGATACGTTCTTAGAAGTAGAGTTACCAAATAAAAGGATATCCGATCATTAGAGCCTGATACATTTCATGGCAGTAAACTATTTTAAAATTTGTATTATTGGTATTATTGGTACCATAACAGAAACCATATAAAAGAAAATAAAAATTTCCCAGAAACTGTTATTACCTGAAAACAGTACAGCCCACTGCATGTTTGTTTAGAGTAATATATCTCTCTCTCAAAATATAGTTACTTAACAAAATAACAGTTTAATAAAATGCTATTACTTAATGCTGATTAATTATGACATAAAATCCTAAATAGAAAACTAATCATAAATGTTAATATTTTATTTACACAGAGTAATACATCAGTCCGAGCAAGGATTTATAGCTTAAACTAAAGGATAGGAGTACTTCTAGTACTCCACAGAGCAAAGGGAGGTGGTAGGGTACATGCCTATAAGTTTAAAAAGTTTGAATTTCATTCAAGTTCAACACCAATTGTGTGACCTGAGACAAACTTCCTAGTTCGAGTCTCAGATTTCTCACCTGTGAGAGGAAAATGCTGGTCTAAGTCAATGTTTCTCAGTTGGCAGTATGAGTCACCCTTATGGCCCATGAGGTTATTTTTGTGTGATACATAGAGACAGACAGTAATTTGGTTTTGGCATGGCACATGAAGTTATTTTTTAAAACTAGCATTTTATTTTGTTATTTTAAGTGGATTTGGAGGAAAGGATTACATAAGTAATAGTGTAAGTAATCCTTGGGTATGATGTGATCATGGAAATGATAGGCAGGTGTCTGACACTTAAGAAGCAGCAAGGTGATCTTAAGAATTCTCATCCTATGCTAAGTAGAATTCCAGTATGAAAAACTGGTAAGCAGTGGCTGGCAGGCCCACTGGGAACCAGGAAGAGTTATTAAGCTGTTTAAGTTGTGAACAGAGCTCTGATCAGATGGCTCAGTTGGTTGGACCATCCTCCTATACACAAAGAGGTGGCAGGTTCTATTTTCAGTCAGGGCACATACCTAGCTTGCGAGTTCAATTCCAAGATGTGGCATGTATGGGAAGCAACCAATCTATGTTTCTCTCCCACATCGGTGTTTCTCTCTCTTTACCTCTCTCTCTCTTCCTCGCTTTAAAAATCAATAAACATATTCTTGAGTGAGGATTTAAAAAAAAGAAAAGTGAATGGAGACAGGCCAGGAAAACTTTCCAAATTCCTGTAACTCTACTTTTTATTTAATAGTGAGTTTCACTGGTCTGGGCAGACTTCCCTCTCTGCTGAAAAGGCTGCTGAAGACCTGTATTATCACAGGACCTTTCCTAAGAACCTGGAGGTGAAGACCCTCAGCCCACTCCTCACCATGCTCAGGGCTGTCTGGGATGCCCCTCAGCATTGGCTGCAAGAGGGGAGAGAGTCCAGGAAGCTGGTGCTGGTGGTTGTGTTTGTGGCTCTGCTCCTGGACAACACGCTGCTTACTGTGGTCGGTACGTCTGGGGTCTTGGTGTTGGGGATAATTTGCTCTGGACCCAGCAATACCCACCCCTCTAGCTTTCAGCAGTGAATGGACTTTCATGCTTGAAACGGCCCAGAAGTTTCTGGGAATTGGAGGAAACAGCAGAAAATGGAGTCTGAAGCTTGCCAACCATTGCTGAAAGCTCAAGGGGTTTGAAGTTAAGGAGATTTAGAGAGTATCTGACAAAAAAAGATAGACTGAACCAGAATTGGCATTACTTCCTCCCCATGCTCTCTTCCCAAGGTGATAATGACTCCAAGTGGCCTCTGGGACAATGATCCCCTTATCACTGTTACCTTCCCAGCTTCTGCTCCACCAAAGTAACATACTTTACATGGATATCCTACCTTTCTGGTAGTTCATTCCCTCAGAGTCCTGCTTTTTTTAGTTGGTAGTTATTCATCTTTACATTTGGCTATACCAGTGTCTAAATGAGTGCTATTGTGTTGCCCCTCTTGCGTAAAATATCTGCTTTGAAACAAGAATTTTTCTGAGACAAATCATTAACCCAATATAGTCAGTTCTCGATATGTGGTAGTTCTGCTCTCTAAAGTTGCTGCAAAGACTGAATTTAGCCTATATTAAAACATTGCTCTTAGGGGAACTATATACACACACATCCCATAGAGATTATAATCTTACATCCTAAAAACACCCATTCTGGTAGTCTGTGTTTTTTTTTTTTTAAAGAGGAAGAGAGAGGCAGAGAGGTAGAAACATCAATGAGAGAGAACATCAATCAACTGCCTTCTACACAGCCCCTACTGGGGATCAAGCCTGACATCTGGGCATGTGCCCTGACCAGAGTTGAACCAGTGATCTCCTGGTACATGGGTTGATGCTCAACCATTGAGCCACACCTGCTGGGCAATTTTTTTTAACTTTTATAATGTTTCAGGTACAGTTGATATTTAATATATTATTTTCAAGTGTGCAGAGTAGTGATTGGGCATCTATAGAACTTACAAAGTGATTCCCCTCTAAATCTAGTCACCTGGCATTATGCACAGTTATTACATAACCAGAGGCCTGGTGCATGAAATTTGTGCACTCAGAAAGGTCCCTCAGCCTGGCCTGTGCCCTCTCACAGTCCAGGAGCCATCAGGGGATATCCAACTGCTGCCATGAGCCTGGCTTCTGGCTGAGTAGCTCCCCCTGTGGGAGTGCACTGACCACCAGGGGACAGTGCTTGAATTGAGCATCTGCCCCCTCGTGGTCAGTGCATGTCATAGTGACCAGTCATTCTGCTGTTTGGCCAACTTGCATATTAGCCTTTTATTATATAAGATTATTGCTTATATTCCCTATGCTGCACTTTACATCCTCATGACTAATCTGTAACTACCAATTTGTACTTCTTAATCCCTTCACTTTTTTTCACCCACCCCCAACCTTCCTCCCACTGGGCAACCATCAGTTTGTTCTCTGTATCTATGAGTCTGTTTCCTATTTTCTTTACAAAAGAGAAAACAAGGTCTGGAAAGCTGGTCCAACTTCAGCTGGGAAAGTCAGCATCTGGTGACTCAAAATTTTCCCTGCTCTCTGCACACTTGTCAGAGAAAATTCATGACAACTCTGTGAATATTGACTTTGTGGTCACAAATAAAATACAATACATGGAATGTATGAATGATGAAGACCAACTGTATGATGGTTGAGCTCCGGGTACGTTAGCTAATAGTATAATGTAGGTGGCACAATCTGTTATTGGAATGCAAATCATGTCATTTAGACACCTGCCTTGAGCATGAAACTGAACCTCATAGTGGTAAAAAGACATTGGGTCCTGAGCCCTCACCACATGTCCTTCTTGACTTTCAGTGCCCATTGTGCCCACCTTCCTCTATGCCACAGAATTCAAAGAAGTCAACACTTCTCTGCACCTCAGCACCACCACAACTTCCCAGCATGCCCTCACTTCTCCTACCTTTTCCACTATCTTCTCCTTCTTTGATAACAACACCATGACTGTTGAAGAAAGTGTGCCCAGTGCCACAGCATGGACAAATGCCACTTCTGGCACTATCGCCCCTCCAGTCACAGGGGCCATCTCATCCCATAAAAACAACTGCCTGCAACACTCAGAGTTTTTGGAGGAAGAGAACATACGAGTTGGGCTTCTGTTTGCTTCAAAGGCTGTGATGCAACTTCTGGTCAACCCATTCGTGGGGCCTCTCACCAACAGGTATCTCATGGGTGCTCAGGGGCTCAGGGATAAGAGTATGGGTTAAGGCAGTGGTCAGCAAACTTATTAGTCAACAGAGCCAAATATCAACAGTACAACGATTGAAATTTCTTTTGAGAGCCAAATTTTTTAAACTTAAACTTCTTCTAATGCTACTTCTTCAAAATAGACTCACCCAGGCCATGGTATTTTGTGGAAGAGCCACACTCAAGGGGCCAAAGAGCTGCATGTGACTTGTGAGCCACAGTTTGCCGACCACGGGGTTAACATATCCTAAAGATGGTTAGAAGGGAGAAAGAAGTAAACTCTCTTGTCTGCACCCCAGGATAGTCAGCTGTTAGAAAAGCTGGTTACCCCAAAGGATAGAATGATGTTGATGAAATGCCATGAGCTTCCAATTTTCTTAGTGATTTAATGACTAGAATACCAAGAAGGGAACCATGAAGAGAAGTACGCCATTGATGTTTATTTTAGTATCCTAGAACTTAGCTCCCATAGGATAAAGATGGGAATGGAATAGGCCTATTGTAAGCTAGAAAATAGGTTTCTTGGCAAGTTGTGCTTGGGATTACCTGATTTTTCAAAGGGGTACACACTCTGACTAGGCTATCCTTTCTGGAAAAGAAAATTTTGGCCCTGGTCTATAGGAAATTTTTTATGTTTGTTTACTTGCTTATATGCATTCACATGTCATATCCGTTCTCTACACCTGCACTCAAATAAATGAATTTCTCTTCCCAATTACATGAAAATATATAGTCCAAGTATATGGTTGCCTACTGGAACTGTATCTTTTTTTAAAATTCCCTTTTAGGATTGGATATCACATTCCCATGTTTGCTGGCTTTGTTATCATGTTTCTCTCCACAGTTAGTAAGTAATTTGCTTTCTCATTTCTTCTCTTCACTGATTACGTTTGATTTTATCACATACACTGCAGGGAAGACAGCAGGGTCAGACGGGACTAGAGCAATAATGGCAACTCAGCTTGGTTGGAATTTGTATATTCTGCTGTAGAAGATACTTCACTTTCTTCAGCAGGGGAAAACTGTGAAGGCTGTTTTACTGTGTATGTTATAGTGTGTGTGTAATCCCTTGGGTGAATTCAGAACAAACCTCGCATCTTTGGGAAGAGGTCATATTTTTTTATATGAAAAGGTAAAAGACAACTAACAAAGAATCTAAATTGTACAAGAGCAATTGGAAAAGTCCCCAAAGTCTGCTGCCTTCAAATAAGAACACTAAAGGTCAGGAAATGTTCTAACTTAGGAAAGTAAATTTGCTAAAGAAACAAGAGAAAGACAAATAATTCATCCAGTAACCAATAAACGTTCCTAATAAAATATAGATGGAATAAGAGCAGTAAGTGAAAATAAATATGTCTGAAAATTGACCCTGAGAATTAAAATAAGCAGGAATGAATGAAGTGGGGTTCATGTGGGGAAGGCAGCCTATGAACCCACTGCTGACTCTCTGACCAGAACCACAGACTTTCCCTCCGGTTTTTCTTACCACCTTTCTGTTACTTTCCTGTCTTTTTATTGCTTCTCCTTCTAGCACAGGACTTGCCTCCTATCTTAACAGGAGTTTGTCTCATTCAGGACAAAGGCTCCAAAGTGCAGGAGCTGGATGAAGTTCTGTCTTAAGCTTACTTAAGACAATTCTAGCGAATCAAAGACAATGAAGATATTCAAGTTAGACATATTTATTAAACTTCTAGGGGCTCAGCCTACACTAACCAGCACATTAAAAATGAATAATTTACTGTTTCATCAAATGAGACATAATTCATTCCACAAAAGTTGATGGCAAAAGTCACTGAAGGTTTCTAGTTTCCCAGGTCTTTATGATGCTGTTACTGAACCGAAAGAGTTTGTCCACCCAGTATGAGAGAGCCAAACCCTAAACACTGAGAATTGCAGGGGAGAAATATTGGCTATTGTATTATGAATGGTACCACTCAAAGGCCCATACTCTCTGATGGCATGTAGGGTACAGTTATATAAGGCAAAATCACAAGACACCGTGGGTTAGGGGGCTCAGGGTCATGCTAAGAGCTGATTGGTTGGAGTTGAGGTAAGAGTAATAAATAATTTTGTAATAAAGGATTTAGGAAGAACCAACCTTGAACAGATTGGACATCAGAAGGCCTGGGAGAGAGCCCTGGAGGCCAGGCAAGGAGAGACCAAGTGTGTGCATGTTTGTAGACAATGTGATCATGTTGGGAAGGAGTTAGGAGTTTATAAGACATCAAGGGAAGACATCTGTAATGAATGGGCAAAGGGATTTCAGTTCTGCTGATGCAGACACTCTGGGAAAGAGTCGTCTGTCTTTCGGAGGCTTTGCCTTGAAACTGTAGTGAGACAAGTCTGCAATTACCAGCCTTACCACCAATACCCTATAATTTAGTTTTTGATAACATATTTCTATTTGGTTCTCAGTTTTGTGTATGTTAGTCTGTTGTAGACTGAATCTCTTCAAGGGCATGAACTGAATGTCTCTTTAGTTCACATCTGCTAAGAGCCTAGCACAGCTGCATACTCAGTGTTGCAGTACAAGATAAGGGAAAAGATCTGATTGGATAGAAATATATTACTTTAATATATACCCATCACTTGTGGCCCTTCAAGTATACATAGCTTTTTATCCCCATCCTTCAGATGACCCAGTAAGGGCCCCCAAGTGGCAAAAGTCAAACCCAGGTGTTCCATATGGATGATCCAGAAATAGAGTCTAAGGACAAGTTCCCAGCCCTAGGCATTGGACTTGGTATTCCAATGGATAGAATGTTGGATGTTGGCTATGGAAGTGTGGAAATCCAGCTTCCATCTAACATGTGAATCGATTTATGCTTCTGTATATCTCAATCTCATACCAATCCTGATTAAGGGTCGGGGGTTAGAAAGACAATTCCAAGAATAGGGAACAGTGAGCATGCTTAATTAAAACATATGCAAATGGCTCATCTTTGTAATATCATGGGCAGGTTTTCTGGTGGCCAGGGAACAAAGGCAATCTACTAACTGGAGTATTCTTGCTGTTCTCTTTGTCCAGTGTTTGCTTTTTCTGGTACCTATACCCTGCTCTTTGTGGCTCGAACTCTTCAAGGCATTGGATCTTCATTTTCATCTGTTGCAGGTAACACTGACATCTTACACACACACCTACACCCACCACCTTGTTTATCATCGTAAGACTCTATTATATAATTTATATGAAAAAAATTGTTTAAATATCCTAGAAGGCAGAAATCATGATTCAGAAACAAGATAATTATAGTGTTGCCAGCAGTGCCTATTAATTCCTCAGGCTGACATAACTCCCTCTGGTCATGTTAGATGCAGCTAGATCATGTCAAAGCAAGCCCTAAGTAAAACCATGAAGTAGGCCAGGCTTTTACTTAATGCCACTCTGTAGTCTTTTCTCTGTCCCCTCTTACCAGCACAGTTTGCAAAGTGTTATCAAATATAATATTAGTATAATCCTTGGCCATTTTACACATGAGGGAATGGACATGAGAGCTCAACCCACACTCTTGTCCAGGCACTTGACACAGTCCTCCTTTTCCTTGGGCACCCCCTTTGAATAGAGCACTGCTGCTGTGTTCATATGCATTCCCTTCCTTGGTCTAGTCCTGTAGTCAGCAAACTGCAGTTTGCCAGCCACCTGCGGCTCTTTGGCCCCTTGAGTATGGCTCTTCCACAAAATACCTCAACCTGGGTGAGTCTATTTTGAAGAAGTGGTGTTAGAAGAAGTTTAAGTTTAAAAAATTTGGCTCTCAAAAAAATTTTCAATCATTATACTTTTGATATTTGGTTCTGTTGATTAATGAGTTTGCTGACCACTGGTCTAGTCCATATCTATTCATTCAGGGAAATGTGCTAGGAAATCATAACATGTTATGAAATGCAGTGTCATGGGACAATGGTATTCTGTGTTCCCTTCTCAGAGACTTGCACTTGCAACAATATTCTGAACAGAGGGAATGAACAATGTGGAACTTTGGGGCGGCAGCAGGGAAATATTTGTAAAATACTATGGGTTTAGTGTTGTAAAATACCTCAAGCTGAAACTCAAGCTAAGATGATCCCTGAAGATATATGAGGGCGAAGGCCATGGACACTATGAGAAGGCAGACAGAAAATTCCTGCATATTCACTCCATCTGTCACCTCCTTCAGGTCTTGGGATGCTGGCAAGTGTCTACACTGATGACTATGAGAGAGGCCGTGCCATGGGAATCGCCTTGGGGGGCCTGGCTTTGGGAGTCCTGGGTAAGTGGCATCTGACTCCAGATCTAGGTTCATAAGGGTGGAGTACTGCAGACTCTCTAAAGATGGCTCCAGGAGGCAGGTGATCCGCCAGTCATGGGAGACAATATTTTCCTTTTTTCTCTGTCCAATCAGATGTTGAGTCCTTCTGAAGGTTGGCCCTGGAAAGGTGAAATCCCTTTTCCCTTAAGAAGCTGAATAGCTTTTGGAGCTTGGGAATGGTCCAGAAACCTAGTCTAGTCAAGAGAGTGAATCTCCCCATGTCGCAGCCACTGCCTCACCTCTGCTTCCACACATGGCCAGCTTTCAACATGAGAACATGCTCTTTGTCAGATTTTGTGCTAAATGTATTACAGACATAATCTCCTTCATTTCTCAGTAGCATGCTGCAAAGGAGGAATGATTGTCGCAATGAAGAAATGAGAATAGGAAAGTTTAGATAACCATCCAAGGTCACACAGCCAGGGAATGCCAGGGCCAGGATACAGATGCAGATTTTCCAGGCTTGACTCCCAAGCTTCAAGCCATCAGGCTGTCCTTTCTTTGAAGTTCATCCCTGTTAAGGTTTAATTGACTAGTCCAACAAGCCACATACTTTTACTGAGCACTTATTACATGCCAACCACAAAGTTAGCCCAGAAGGACTATACAGTAGGTAAGAAACCTCCAAAGTGGTTCCTGTCCTGTAGAAGCTTATAAGCTAATTAGGGAGAAAACACTAAAAGTCTCTTCCCTGGCTCACACCCTACCCTCTACCACCAGAGGGAAGAGATGGAGTACTGCAGTACTTTGGCAGTGTTAGTACCCACCTACTCAAACACCTGCATCCCTGTCTCCTTCCTCTCCTCTCACTCCCAAATGAATACGCCCAGTGTATTCTCTACAGCCACTTTCTCACAGTCAGCTCCTCATCATGTCTCAGTTGAAATGTGGCACCAGCCTCCTGCCTGATCTCTTACACAGTCTCCTTCCTCCAAGGTGCTCCAGAAAAAGCTCCTAAGCCCAGAGCTGGGGGTATTTCTCTCCTGCTAAAAAGCACTGATGTTTCTCCTTAGCCTTCAAGGCCAACGAGATGCTTTATCTGGATATACGGGGCCCTTAACTATTTGGTTTCAACCTTCCTAACTCTACTCTTTCTCTCCCAAATACTCATATTCTAATAGAACTGACTCTCTTCTATTTCTTTTCCAACCACACTCTCTTTTTTGACACTTCTGTATTCTTCACACACCATTCTTCTCCACCAGTATTATGCACCTGACAAAGCCCATGTGGCTTCCTGAATGCACTACACTGTGCTTACACAGCACTTTGTAGCTGGAACCTTTACTGTTGAACTTTACTTTTCATACCACGTTCCGATTATTTGGGTTCACCATCATACTCATTTACTCCACTAAAGTGTAAAGACCTTGGAACCAGGTCTTCTTCATCTCTGAATCCCCAGAACCTCATGTGGAGCTCAGCCCCAAGTAGGCCTTCGGTACATACTCATGGGGGCCATGTGGGCAAGTCATGTTGGCTGGGAACTGGCCCTCACCTCTGCAGTCTCCCTGCTTTGATTTTCCAGTGGGAGCTCCCTTCGGAAGTGTGATGTATGAGTTTGTTGGGAAATCTGCACCCTTCCTCATCCTGGCCTTCCTGGCTTTGCTTGATGGAGGTAAGTCACCATAAGAGGCCCGGGAAGGTGATAGCCCTGGTCAGGTTGGGAATGCATTGTGCTGTGGTGTCAGTCTTGACATGTTTGCATGGATTGAGGACTAGGAAAGTAGAGAGTTAGATCTATATGTGACGGAGTGAGAGCAATGTGGCTGTTATTGGAGCTTCCAACGAATCGGTGGGTAAACTGAACTGTCTCTTTCCCTCTTTCCTTTTTAGCACTCCAGTTTTGTGTTTTACAGCCTTCCAAATTCTCTCCTGAGGTAAGCAGACACCAAGCTCCATTGCCAAGAGATTTATAGAATGACTAAGGTCCCTAGACCATCCCTGCCAAATTACAAGAAGAAAGATGAAGGGAAATGGAGTCAGGAGAAGTAAGAATTGTACTTTGATTCCCAGATAGGGTCATATTTAAGGTAGTGTGGGAGGTGGTGTGGGAGTCTGGATTGATATTGGACATAGGTGGAGGAAGGGCCTTATGAATAATCAAAAAAAGCTTTTGAAATACACACACACACACACACACACACACACATACAGTCATGCATCGCATAACAATGTTTTGGTCAACAACAAACTGCACATACCATGGTGGTCCCTTAAGATTATAAAAGAGCCAAAAAATTCCTATTGCTTAACAATCCTGTAGCTGTTCTGACAGTATAGCCATGGTAATGTAACAGCATGTATCACTCGTGTTAGTGGTGTAGACAAACCTAATAGGCCCCAGCGAGTTGGGTTGAGTGGATAGAGCATGGCCTGCAGATCAAAGGGTCCTGTGTTTGATTCCATTCAAGGGCATGTACCTTTAAGACCTCCCCGACCCGGGCCCTGGACAGATCTTGTGCAGGAGGCAACCAACTGAGGGGTTTCTCCCACATTGATGTTTCACCCTCCCTTCCATTCTCCCTAAAAATCAATAGAAAAATATCCTTAGGTGACAATGAACAAGACAAAACAAAACAAAAAACCTACTGGGCTGCCAGTTGTATCAAAGTATAGCACATAAAATTATATGCAGTACATTAGGATAATGATAAACAACTATGTTACTGTTTTATGTACTTACTATATTATACTATTTATCATTATTTTATAGTTTTCTCTTTCTACTTACTAAAAAAAGGGATTGCTGTACATCACCTGTGGCCTCATATATTATGTTTATTGTGTCTCACGTTTCCATAATTTTCTCTTGTGCTTGACTTAATTCCATGTTGTTTTGTATGGTAATATGCTCTTCAAGCATATCAAACTCAAAGGCTAACATGGGCCAAATAAAAAAGGTTTAAGTTTATGTGGGCTGCAAAAAAACAAAAGCTTCAATTTTCATAGAACATAAGTTTATTTCGATAGAGACATGCTGAATACAAAGGGATGAAATAAACGAGTAATCTTTAACATAAAATAATAGAACATTTTAATAAAAATTAATATTTTTTCTTGAACATTAACTTACTAGACACTGAATAACTGTACAAGTTAATAAGCATAATGCAAATAAACCTTTTTTTTGTTCTCCAAAAGTGAAATATTTTCTGTTGTGCATACCAAACAAGTCAGTACAAGACTAATGACATAGCAATCGGCTGCTAAAATATTTGCTGCTAGTATTAGTGGAAAGAAATGGTGCACCTGCACATCAGGGAAATGAATGCAACATGATTATAGTAATCAGTCATTAGCAAACATTGCATTTTGTTATTATAATAATGTATAACAGGATATTGTAAAAATTAAGTTATAAAATTTTTATTAAAATGTTTTTTATATACCATTCATTATATTGGTTGGGCCACAAAAATATCTGTGTTGGGCTGCATGTAGCCCATGAGCCACAAGTTTGACGTGCTTGCTGTACATGCTTGTAGACTAGAAGCAATTGGCTATACCATATACCCTAGGTGTGTAGTAGGCTTACCATCTAGGTTTGTGTAAGTGCACTCTGTGATGCTTGCACAAAGACAGAATTGCCAATTGACATTTCTTAGGATGTTTCCTTGTTGTTATGCAATGTGACACTCTCTCTCTCTCTCTCTCTCTCTCTCTCTCCATATATATATATATATATATATATATATATATATATATATTTTATATAATAAAACCCTAATATGCAAATCAACTGAGTGGCAGAATGACCAGTTGCTATGACATGCACTGACCACCAGGGGGGTAGACATGCAATTTAGGAGCTTCCCCCTGGTGGTCAGTGGGCTCGCACAGCAGGAGCACTGCTCAGCCAGAAGCCAGGCTCATGGCTGGAGAGCACAGTGGCAGTGGTGGGAGCCTCTCCTGCCTCTGTGGCAGCACTAAGGATCCCTCAGGGGATGTCCAACTGCCAGCTTAGGCCTGCTCCGTGCACTGCTGGCTTAGGCCCATGGGGAGCAAGCCTAAGCTGGTAGATGGACATCTCCCAAGGGGTCCCAGACTGCAAGGGGGGGGGGGGTGGGCTGAGGGCTTCTAGTACATAGATAGATAAATAGATAGATAGATAGATAGATAGAGCCATATATATATATATATATTCATGCTCTACATTTACATATACATATATAGTCATGAGTTTAATATAGATATTTAATACACAAGGTGTGGCAAAAGAACCAGGAAGGAGACAATGACTTTGGGATCTACACATTCAAGGTTATAAAACCCCAGAGACAGAGACAACCTTAAAGGCCATCCAGGCAACCTCTCCCCAAAGAGCATCCTTACAGACTGTCATTCTGTCTCAGTTAAATATCAGAGTTGGTATTTGTCTGATTCCAAGCCAAAGATGGCTCTGGGAAATCCATATCAAACCAGGAAGAAGGAAAGAAAAGAAAAGAATGCAAAAATCATGAGAAAATTTATTCTAAATACCTTACATTTGTTGCTAAGTCAGGCCAAAGTGTGGGTAACCTGGGAACCCACTACTTGTAATTGGCATCTGAAGTTGGGACAGCCTTGAGGGGCTGACCCTGTGGGTTCTGTGGTAACTCCAGGTCTGTACATTCTCAGGTTCTGTGAAAATAGGAGAAATTTATATACCATACAAATAGAGTTTTATTGTCCATGTTCTCAGAGTGCCAAGGGGACTCCGCTCCTTACACTTCTCAAAGACCCTTATATCCTGGTGGCTGCAGGTAAGTTGACAATACTTTCCTTGGGTTGGGAGAGTCTGGGATTCAGGGCCATGTGGCTCACATAACTGTCCTCCTAGGTTCCCTCTGCTTTGCCAACATGGGAGTGGCCATGCTGGAGCCCACACTGCCCATCTGGATGATGCAGACCATGTGTTCCCCTGAGTGGCAGCTGGGTAAGTGACCTTGGTCCCTAACTCAAGCTTGAGCAGAAGTGTGTGCCACAGCCCTTTCTCAGGGTTTAGAGAAGCATCACTAGGTCCAGGTCTTCAAGGTCACAGAGAGACAATGTGCTTCCTTCATAGAATGACCTGCCCATTCACACCTGTAAATCAAGCCTGTTTGGGTGGGTAGTGCCTCCAAGCAGTAGCTCAAGAGAGTCAGAGTGGGAAGGGCTACAGGCTGTAGAGCAGCAACTTCCTGTGTGGTAGAACCATTAATGATTTTTAGTCAGAGGACCTAGATTTTCGTTTCTATTGATTGGCTATGCAAACTCTGCAAGTCACAGAAACTTTCTGAGTATCACTTTTCTCACCTCTAAAATAGACATCAGAATACTATCTAGTTCAAGGGTAATTCGAGGAATAAATGGCAGTCGTGCACTGTAGAATATTAATATGCATCCCCATTACCATCCATATTTTCTCTCTTAAACTCTCCTTTGCCCACGTTACTTTTTTTGCTACCGTTTCACCTCTGAAAAGGAGCCCTCACCTAGGGAAGATGCTGGTCTCTGTACCCAGTGGAGAGCTCTGAGCCCAGGAGAAAGGCCTGCAGCCTCCTCTGCTCCATGGAGAGATGTCCTTGTCACCCATCTGAGCTTAAAGAGAGGTGCTGGCCCTTTCCAGGAAGCCCGAGGACAGGGAAAGAGAAGTCTACGTGCAAATTGTTCAGTCACTGCAGGGAAGAGAGGCTCATGGGGCCAGAAGGGAAGCCGATAAGGACCTGATATGGCTCAGCATGCAATAAAAAGCACTAAATCTAATTTTTTAGAGGACGATTCTAAGCAAGGCTCCCAGCCCCAAATTGAATTTTTCTGGGCTGCAGCTACCTCTGACCATGACAATTAATTGAGTTAGTCAGTGCTTGGTGCCTTCCAGAGTCCCTGACCTGAGGTTCTGGCTGTGCATGTGGGAACCATAGCTCAAAATAGCCCTTCTCCAGCCTTCTTTACTCAAAAAAAGAGAATATTAAAAGCAAACCAGCATTTATCAGTGGCCCGTGAATTGTTGACTTTGGGTTTAATTGTAATCGTCACAATAGTTTCCAATAGGCAGCACTATTGCCTCTCTCACGGTTTAGAGAAGTGGCAGGTGAGACCTGAGGAAGTACACAGGGTAATTTCCGGGGTCCCCCTTGCAGGCCAGGCTGTCACAGTAAGTCAGAGCTCAAGGAGACTTTGTTTCCCCCCCCCCCTCTCTTCCCTCCCCCCCTCACCGCCTGTCCTTTACAGTGTTCCTCGGTGCTATCTTTATCAAACTGCCTGGAAAGCTTGTTGAAACTCAGATATGGAGGCCCTGCCCAGCAATTCGGTGAAACAAGTTTGCATGCCTAGTCAGTTTCCGGGTGATGCTGACATACCTCAGTGACTACACTGAAAAATATTGTTCTACATGCAGATCACCTTTCAGTGCTGGGAGGAAAGAAGACCAGGCTTTGGGAGGAAATGCTGTATGTGACTAAGCACCTAATGTCCCACATGCCAGCTGCTCTCACTGAGAGAGCAGGAGAAATACTTCGGCTTTGGAAACAGGCTGCCTGGGTTTGAATCCTGGTGGCCACTTACTGGTTGTGACTTTGGATAAGTTTCCTAACCTCTTGTGAATCCCACTCTTTTTATTTATAAAAATGGAGCCACTTTTCAGAGTTGTTTTCAGGATTCAATGGATCTATGAATTCTAAAAAGTATTCACACCATATATAGACTATAGAATATACTCAGGAAATCAAAATCATTACTGTTTTCATAACTGTTTTTTTGTTTAAAGCACTTTGACAATCACAACTGTGTAATCCACACTCCCTGAAGATATGCTATGAAAAATATATGTGTGTCTGTGGACATACAGTCTGGAACACCTGTTTTGTACAAGATGTCACTGAAATGCAAGCTATTCCCAGGCCCTAAAGAACAAGCCACTCTGATTGAGGAAAATCTCACTCAGAAAGTTTCACACCATTTAAAATGACAGGAGGAATCCAAGATGGTGGCATAGGTAAACACCTACACTGCTGCCTCGCACAACAATTTCAAAACTACAACTAAAAGACAGAACGGACATCATCCAGAACCACAGGAAAGCTGGCTGAGTGGAAGTTCTACAACTAGAGGGAAAGAGAGGGGCTCACAGAGACCTAGAGGAGCTGCAAAAAGCTGAGGTATGGAGACAGAGACGCACGCAAGGAGAGAGCGGGTGCCGGAGTACCTGGCTGGCTTTCTCTGGCGGGAGGGAAACAGAGACTCTCAAAGGCATTGAACCCCTTATCCTACGACACTAAACCCCAAATCCAGCCGAAACTCATACGGGGGAAGTTTGGACTGTGAAAAGGGAGAGGTGCACGGAAATTTAGGGGAGTCCCAAAAGATCAAAGGCCTGGTGGCGCGCACGGCACTGCGCGCAGGACAGATTGCTGATTGTGCCGCTGGCTTCCGCGAGTGGGCGGGAGACAGACCCTCCCAACTGTGCCACTTCTGAGTCCACTAAGCCCCTGTTTCGGGCGAAACCCTGGAGACCTAGACTCCTGTGGTCCTGGTGTGCAGGGGAGCTGGAAAGGCAGCGGTTAGAGGCACTGCGGGTGCACACACAAGGACTGCTCCAGCCATTACCCAGTCACGTGAGACTCAGAGGCCGTGGAGGGCGGGGCCAACTGGAAGGCAAGGCGGTCCCTTAAGCCCTGAGACTCCACCCATCCCAAGCTCAACAGAGGCTTCTTCGGCTTTGCAGTCTGGTATCATAAGGCTGAATTCAACACAGAAGTTTCCCCGGCATAGTGAAAATGCCGAGACAAGGGAAGGGATCACAAACAAAAGAAATGGAGGGAAACAAACGACTGGATATAGAGTTCAAAACCACGCTTATAAGGTTTTTCAAGAATATGCTAGAAAAGTTGGATAAATTTAATGAGACCCAAGAGGAGATGAAAAAGGACCAACTAGAGATGGAAAAGGTCCAACTAAAGATGAAAAAAGACCAACTAGAAATTAAACATACACTGACTGAAATAAAAACTATTATACAGAGTCCTAACAGCAGACTAGAGAAAGGCAAGGATCAAGTCAAAAAGTTGAAATATAAAGAAGCAGAAAACACTCAACTGGAAAAGCTAGAAGAGAAAAGAATCCAAAAATGTGAAGATAATGTAAGGAGCCTCTGGGACAGCTTCAAGCGTACCAACATCAGAATTGTGGGAGTGCCAGAAGAAGAGAGAGAGCAAGATACTGAAAACCTATTTAAAGAAATAATGACTGAAAACTTCCCACATCTGGTAAAAGAAATAGACTTACAAGTCCAGGAAGCACACAGAACCCTATATAAAAGGAATCCAAAGAGGACCACACCAAAACACATCCTAATTAAAATACCAAGAGCAAAAGACAAAGAGAGAATATTAAAAGCAGCAAGAGAAAAACAGTTCATTACCTACAAGGGAGCACCCATACGACTGTCAGCTGATTTCTCAACAGAAACGATGCAGGCCAGACGGGAGTGACAAGAAATATTCAACCTGATAAATAGCAAGAACCTACAACCAAGAATACTCTGCCCAGCAAAGCTATCATTCAGAATTGAAGTGCAGATAAAGAGCTTCACAGATAAGAAAAAGCTAAAGGAGTTCATCAACTCCAAACCAGTATTATATGAAATGCTGAAAGGTACTCTTTTAGAAGAGGAAGAAGAAAAAGGTAAAAGCCAAAAAATTATGAACAACAAATACATATCTATCAACAAGTGAATCTAAAAATTAAGTGAATTAAAAATTTGATCAACAGAATAAACTGGTGAATATAATAGAATCAGGAGCACAGAAAGGGAGT
>JAAGEH010000101.1:7865983-7890832 GCA_011751065.1 Lasiurus cinereus
AGAATAAACTGGTGAATATAATAGAATCAGGAGCACAGAAAGGGAGTGGACTGATAATTCTCAGGGGGAAAGAGGTGAGGGGTGTACAGGGAGAGACTGCACAAAAATCATACACCTATGGATGAGATCAATGGGAGGGAAGTAAGGGCAGAGGGAAGGGTAGGAGCTGGGTGGAGGGGTGCTATGGAGGGGGAAAAAGAGAAACAAATGTAATAATCTGAATAATAAAGATTTAATTTAAAAAAATTACACTAAAAAAAAGAAGGCTGAATGGGGCGACCAGGTTGGTAGGGGGTTAGTGAGGGATGACCAAACTACTGAAGAGCATGCTATGTGGAGCAACCAGGCCAGCAGGGAGGCAGTTGGGAGTGACCAGACCAGCAGGGGGGCAGTTAGGGGTGATCAGGCAGGCAGGTAGGTGAGCAGTTAGGAGCCAGTGGTCCCAGATTTTGAGAGGGATGTCCGACTGCTGGTTTAGGGGATCAGGATAGGGCCTAAACCAGCAGTCAGACATCCCCTCAAGGGGTCCCGAATTGGAGAGGGTACAGTCTGAACTGAGGGGACCCCGTCTTCTGCACACAAATTTCATGCACTGAGCCCATAGTATAAAACATATTTAAGGAGAAATCAATAGATATAATTTATTCAGACAAGAGTGAACACCAAATACAAGGTGTTCCAGAAATGCTTTTTATTGTTGATCAGAAATAGGTTATAAACATAGCCTGTGTATAAAACCTATAAGAAGGAGAATCACATAAAAACAGACAATGGAATTTGTCTTTATTAGTGACTTTACAAATGCCATGAAGAAAAGGATGCATGGTACACTTCCCACATTTACAAATGACACTAAGTTCTTTTAAAAATGAAAATACCAACCCAGTGAGAATGAGCCACAAGAAGGATTGTTTGTTTTTTTTTATAAAAGTAGCATAATTTGTCCGATGGCCTCCACTGTGAGGATATGCATTTCCCTTTATGGAAGTGAGGAAGTGCAGATATTCTAAATATGCTCATAGGGTGAGAGGTTCTGAATTACCAATTACAATGAAGCAAAGAAGACACCAGAATGAATGAGCATATTGAGCATTCTCAGAGTATTGGAAACAAACCAGAAGACATTTTATTTCCCAAGTACGGAACCTGGGGTGGAAGCCACGGCACCAAAAGTTAAGGCCGTAACCATGTAGTCAAAGAAAATGCAGAAGGGGCATGTGAGATAATGAGTGGGCAGTGTAGAGAGACACAGGAAAGTCCTCACAGGGTTTCAGCATCCCCGTTGAGAAATCCAATGCCATTTGATTCTAGATCCTTTGAATGGGATCTGCTGATACTGTTGGCTTTTAGGATCTTACATCAAGTCTTCTGAAATCTCACAATAATGACTCTTGGTGGAGGGTTTTTTATTCATTGTGCTGCAATCCAATAGACTCCTTCAATTTAGAAAATCATATTCTTTTATTTTAGGAATTTTATTGTGAGATCTCCTTGATAATTTCTTCTATGTATGCCTTTTGCTTTCTCTTTTTCAAATATTTTTTATTGATTTCAGAGAGGAAGAGGGAGAAAAATAGAAACATCAATGATGGGAATCATTAATTGGCTGACTCCTGCAAACCCTCCTTCCTCTTCCCCCCCTCTCCTGGTTAGAGTCCACAATCTGAGTATGTGCCCTGACTGGGAATTGAACCAATTGTGATCTCCTGGTTCATAGGTTGATTCTCAATCACTGAGCCACACCAACTGGGCTGCCTTTTCTTTTCTTTATGGAAATTCTATTTGTTGGCTGTGGAGTTCTTGGATTGATTGTTCTTTTTTTTTCATTCTTTTGACCTTAATTTGTTCTGCTCTTTGAGAGATTTTTCTCAATTCTACATCCAGCTTATCTTTGTAATATATATATTATTTTTTCACTTGAACTATAATTTATAAGAGAGCTCCAATTTTTTATACCCTCCTAATCTCATTTCATGGTTGCAATATTTTTAATTTTTCTCTGAGTGGGTCAAATTATTCTTTGCTCCTTGCATTTGTATGTTTCCTTAGTTCTGGTGTTGGCTCATTTGAGCTGTTTCTCACTATGGAGACTTTCCTTTAAAAAGCTCCTGGAACTGTGATGACAGGGCTGTGAACACCTGTGAGGAGCTTTTTTTTATGGAGAGCTCACCAATATCAGAGTCTGTTGGTTTTATCTCTAAATTTCTCAGTGCAAACACTTCCTGCTGGTGTGGGGATGGGCAAAGTTAACATATTTGGAGTAAAGTGGCTTAAGGGGGTTGGGGCATGCATACAGTGGATTTCAAACTGGTCACCCTCGCTATGTTGCCTTAGAAATGTATTTCAGGACCCACTCATGAGAAAGAGTTATTGGAGCAAACACAAAGGACTCAAAGAAGAGTCTCCAGGTGCTGGGTGTCTCATTCATGACCAGATGGACCAGATGGCTTAGCTCTGTCCCACTGGGGAAGAAGTCCAGCCTTGTCTTCACCAAGCCTAGAAGAAGGGCCAGAGTCTAGAGATATGTCATTACCTTGCATCGGCAGAGCATCTGAAGCTGCCATAGCTCAAGTTAGTCCATGAGAAAGCTTAGTCCAGCTCATTCAGCTACTTCCCATCCAGCTAGTTTAGTCTATTCCTGGCTGCACTCTAGTTGGCACCTCACTTACATACATAGGCCAGTGCTTGGAGCCCACCCAAGCTTGGGCCTGAGAGGCTACTTGGGGAGAAAGAACATGCAGAAACAGGCAAATGAATAGGCAAATGCGACGGGTCTTTGTTAAACTTTAATTATATTACCTCGGGTTTTGGAAGGGGTAAGTTTACTTTCTTGCTTTGCTTTTTAATTTTATTTATTGATTTTAGAGCAAGAGAAGCAGAGGGGAGAAAAAAAGAGAGTGAGAGAAATTTGTTGCTCCATTTATTATGCATTCGTTGGTTGATGTTTCTATGTCCTCTGACTGAGGATCAAACCTGCAACCTTGGAATATTAAGATGATACTCTAACCAACTGAGCTACCCTGTCAGGGCAGTCTTCTTTCAAACTAGCCAATCTTTTTCCTGGCTCTTTTTGGGCTTGTGCTGCAAACCTCCCCCACACCCCTCCCCCCCAACCGCGCTCCCCCCAATCCAATGTCTTTCCTGGACCTGTTAGGGTTTTGCGTTCCTTTTTAATCCAATTTCCCCCCAGTTAGATGCCTCCCTTTTATGGTCACCATCTTGGCTCCTATTGCACATGTGCCCAGCGAGGAATTTTCCTTTTACTAGAACTCCTTCCATCCCCTCCACCAGTAATCTGCAGGAAACAGACCAGTGATTTCCTGGGGAGATTAGAAAGCCTGTCATTCTCCCTACATGGGTAAGGGTGAGGATGTTAATTTCCTTGGTGGGGATTCAGCCATCTCCTGGAGGTCTGAAGCTGTAACTTCCAGACCTAACCTTGATTCCAGACTAAATCAGACTCTGCAATCCAACAGTTCCTGTCTCATTTGTTAATTCCTAGCTACTACTTAAGCTAACAACTGTATGAAGTAAGGCACATCTCCTCTGCCTTCCATTTGAGTAATATCCTCAGGTTTTGGAGTTTTGTTTATTTGCTTTGCCTCTTTGGTTCCATTTTTCTACAGAATAAACCCTTCTGCCCCAGTGACAGGTAAGCTATTTGCTGACTTTGGGATATAGTGGAAGGGATCTAGGTGTCCTTATATATACTCCCCTCTTCCCCAACAATCTGCCTTTTTTCAGTCCCTTATCTTGTACCACCCTCAATTCCTAATTATTTCTGCAGTTCTGTGACATAAATGGACTTTATTTTATTGGCATCTCCTTCAGTCTAAATTTGCTGTTTGGACATCCATTTTGCTAAAATTTTCATCAATTTTTAAAAATAAGTGATATGGAGATAAACCAAAATGGCGGCATAGGTAAACACCTGAAATTGCTGTCTTACACAACCACTTCAAAACTACAACTGAAAGACAAAATGGACATAATCCAGAACCACAGGAAGGCTGGCTGAGTGGAAACTCTACAACTAGAAAAACACACTGAGACTCAGAGGAGCTGCAGAAGTAAAGTGCAGAGGTATGAAGGCTGGAGCTCTGAAATGGCTGGCAGTTGTCTTTCTCAATCAGGAGGGAGATATAAGCTCCCAGCTGCTCTGAACTCCAGTTCCCGGTAAGACTCTGGGGACCTAGACTCATACGAAGAGAAACTGGACTGTCTGGCTTTGGGCAAAACTTGAGGGCAGCTTTCTCTCAGAGTGCTTGCAACGATGGAACACTGAGATCTGGGGGCCTCTTAGGGCAGGGCTGACTGGAAGCCATTACTGTTTGCTCCCTCCTGAGACCCCACCCCACACAAGCTGTGTTCAGAGGCTTTTGCATATGAATGGCTTGGCCCTTTGCAATGTAAAATTACCTAGCAAACTGCAGCTGGGTCAGAGGGACACAGAATATCCAAAAGAAGGCCCAACGCCCCCTAGCAGCTTGCATTGCTTCACAGCTGGGCCTCATCTGGGCACCTCCAAACCCCAAACAAAGCAGAGGAATCTGCAGATCTCTCCGTAGCTCCTGCTGGGTGGCCTCAGGCAGAGGCTAAATTAGCACTTCCTTAGAGACCCAAGAGCCAGTGTACCCAGTGGTTAGAGTGGGACCATCCAGATTACAACTCCTCAGATCTATAAGGGACACACTCAGTGAGCACCAAAGCCCCACTGAAACAAGTCTTGCCCCATAATGGTGTCTCCAGCACAGAAGTTCTCCCATCATAGACAGAGCTGATCCTCACAGCCAATTGGCCTGGTGGTCAGTTCTTCCCAGTGATACTGAAAATAACTGATAGTTCTTTTTAAAAGGTTGATTTAGGCATCTTCAATGGTGATTTCCACCTCAACTCCAAATGGAAGTAATCTGCTTAACAATCTCAGGACTATGCAAGTTAATGAGTCACTTGTGGGTCCTCATCCCAAAAATTCCTCAAGTCTTAGAACCTTCTCCACAAGGAGTTTCACTTGTAGTGATTCTGAATCTTGGGAGGCATCTAACTGGTCCTATCACCTCTTTTTCTTTATACCTCTGATCAAGGCAGCACACACCTTCTCAAAGACTTTCTGTTTCGAGAGTTAGAGTGACCCTAATTCACTGAATGCCTCTGGTTCCAACGGGCGTCTTTAAAAGCCATGGCTGTGGCAGGGCTTCCTGACCAACTCGTTCCTCAGTGATGAGTAACGAGTGGAATGAAGCTTCACTGAAGCTGCAACCATTTTCCTCAAAGAGTATCATCCATTTTTAGCCAACATTTTCATCCAGACAATTGTTGCTATCTTTCATGTGCAATCATTTATTTTCTCCAAATCTTTTCTTCTGAATTCTTCCATAGGGTAGCTTTTGGAGTTTATATGAGTCTCTATTCAAATCTTTTCTGCTTATTTAAAAGAATATTTGGGGGGCAGGGAGGAGCAGAATTACACAATTTAAATTTGCTTATGAAGACATTGAAAAGAGCCAGAATTGAGACAAGTATGGAAGTTTGGTCTGTGTGTCTGTGCTTATTGCTCACATTTGCTGGAGTCCTGTGAAGTTAAGGACCTTATTTCTCTAACTAGTCTATTTTGTTAGCCATCAGCTGGGGCAGAGCCATGGCTGAGCTTGTTTTGCTATGCACAGTATGCCTGGTATGCAAGGTTATGGGGGGTGGCTTTGAAGGCAATGACTTTGGGAACCACCACTGTGCTGACTGACACCTGCATCTAGAGTACTTTCCAGAAATTGTGGAAGCAGCAAATCTTTCCATCCAGCTCCACTCTGGCAGCCCTGGGTCCCCCTTGGCCTCCAGCTCTTGCCCTTTGAGCCCAGGAGTTTCTAATTGGCAACCACTTGCTCTCACTCCTCACAGGTGTTCCTCTCCCCTGTTGGATCACATGTTGCTCCACCTTTGCTCTGTCTGGTCACATGTGTACCAGCAGAAATTCTTCCAAGCCTCTGCTGTGGATGCCTCTTTCTACCATCCCCAGCACTGATGCACGTCACTCCAGGAGCACTCAGAAGCGGGTGGGGGAGTGGGGCAGTTACAATCTTGGATCACTGTCTTGACTCAAGTTCTAGGATTTTCCCATCCCCACCCCACTGCCGGCTTCTCAGTCCATTTTTCCTCTTTCTTTCTATTCTTCTTCTCCTTCTCTACTTCTGTTTCCTACTCTTCTCTCTCCTCCTTTTAAAAAATTATTTGTGGTATACATATAGTAAAGGGCACTCATTTTAAGTGCATACTGGGCAAATGTATGGGCATGTAAGGACCACTCAGGTAAAAATTCAGAGCACTGATCTCACCTCAGAAGGCTGTCCCTCCTCAATCACCCACCTCTTCCCCAAGGCAATCAGTTCCCACTCCTATCCCCATCCATTGCTTTTGCCTGTTCTTGGATTTCAGATTACTAGTAGTTCTCCAATTACTCAGGTCTCTCTTTATTTTTCTGAACATGATTTTATAATTTCACTAAATTTCTTAAAGGGAAATCTATGAGATATTGGTCCTTTGAAATATGGCAGCTCACTCCACCCTTCTGGGTTAAATGTTACTGTCCCCACTTTACAAATGAGAAAATAGAGGCTAGAGGCTAAATAATCAGCATGAGCTTAGTCATGTTCTTACATAAAAAGTAGCAGAATCCAGATTTCATCTCAGGTTAACCTGGCTCCAGAGTCTGAGCTCTTTCCTCTATAAACTATTATCTTTTTTAAAAAAATATATTTTATTGACTTTTTACAGAGAGGAAGGGAGAGAGATAGAGAGTTAGAAACATTGATGAGAGACATCGATCAGCCGTCTCCTGCACGCCCCCTACAGGGGATGTGCCCGAAACCAGGATACATGCCCTTGACCGGAATCAAACCCAGGACCTTTCAGTCCGCAGGCCAACGCTCTCTCCACTGAACCAAACCAGTTTCGGCTATAAACTATTATCTTAACAAAGACCTTCTGCTCATGAACAAAACTTAACTCAGGGTATTTTTTTTGTAACAGATTAGTGTTACTAGAGTTTGAATGAGCCATGGGAACTTCTCTTTATACTTTGAGCAATATGCTTTGCAGCCTTCATATCTACTCCAATGTGTTTTTTCCTCACTCCTGAGACACCTTCCAAATAGTTTCTGAAACTGGCCTCAGATTTCCCATGCTTATGGCCGACTTGCACAATCAAAAGTAAAGGTCAATTCCCCTTTCTTTCCAAAAGAGGGCAGTAAATTCCACACTAACTGATTAGACTCTGAACTCTGTATTGAAGGATTCTGCAGGTGACTGTTGAACAATTATTGTGAACCTTTACACACACTTAGAAATTTCCAGTAACACTTATTTCCTACATCCTGTTTTCCCTTTCCCCCTTTGCACTCATCCACACCTTTATCTCCCCTCCAATGTCAGCCCATCTGAACCTAGCCGATCACTGTGCCCTGCTTCTGACCTCCTCCCAGCCCTGAAAAGGGTGGATGAGGAATACTTTTTCTTTGGGCCAATCCTAAAAAATTGTTTAGCAGTTTGTGTGAATGACTTAACCTCAAGGTAACTGTGAATGGCTGACTTCAGTGCAACAAACATTGCCTAACATCTGAGTAGTACTGAGCAAATCTAGAAGAGAACTTTTCAAATAGTATTTAAAACTGCAAATAAAAGTAGCTAGTGAAAGGAAATGAACTCCCCTCCATCTTGTCCTATAGGGCTGGGACCCCTGCCTAAAACCCCTCCCTTTTCTGGGAGTGGCCACAGGTGTGCCAGCAATGTCTTAACTTCCCCGACCCCCACCCAAATGGACCAATGAAGCTCCAGGGACACAGCTAAGGTCCTAATTAGGCTTAACCACAGAAAGACCCCAATTCAAGTGACCAATCTCTGTAGCCTTCATCACTTTCCCAAGCCCCCTAATTATCCTACCCCATAAAACTCATTGTTTCCGCCCGGTCTGCTCTCTCGCCTCGCTGCTGCGTCAGAAAGAGGCTGAGAGCCAAACCCGGGTTTGAATAAAGACTCTTTGCTTTTGCATCGGAAAAGGCTCCTTAGTGGTGGATTATTGGGGACCCTGAACTCTGGGCACAACACTAGCACTTAGTAAGCATTAGGCACCTTTAAACACAGGAGCCCACAAAGGCAATTACAGCCTCATGTAGCTGATACCGAATTTTTGGACTGGAACCGGATTCTTTGTTCGCCGAAATCGAAGAATGAACCCATGGACAGAAAGTGGTATAGCAAAGGTGGAGGTTTATTGAAGAACAAGTACAGACTCCCACATGGGGAGAGGGAAGAGTCCCACTGGGTTCCTCTTCTCAGTGGCTTATAAAGACTGCAGATTCTGGTGCCTTGATATCCGCTCTGATTGGTCACTATCCCCTTAGACTGGTAACTATGGTAATTCCTGGGCTCAAAGGTCCAACCTCACCTGGAACAGTGAGGTTCTCCCCCCTCCTTCAGAATGAAGAGCTTGCTTCTCTTTATTTTGTAAATATAGACCTTTCTTGGCTAGTTCCAGTTCCCTTGTCTTATGGAATATACCTATTGCTGCCTCCTTATCTTATGGAGTTGTAACTTCACCTGGCTTCCTTATGTTATGGAAATATGCCTTCTCCCAATCTGCATCCCCCTGCTTTTCCTATGGACCCCAGTTCTAAAATATCCCTAAGCCTGCCTATGTTCCCCCAAATTCCTGCTTCATAGCCTTGCATGTGCAGGGGAGCTCCAGATTCACAGTGCAGAGAGACGGGAGGAGATGGAGACCTGGGGAGAACCACAACCTCAGAGGAAGGTGATGGCTGCAATTTAAGAGCTTGCTTTGGCGTCAAACTTGCTGGGGTCAGTGGGCCGGAGCCATTCCTGACCTACTTAAAACTCACGAGGGTGAGTGGCCTCCTAGCTCTGATGTCCTGCACTCTCATGGCTATGTCACTCACCTGGGTTTTTACACACTCCGCCTTGTATTTCATCTTTACGATCCCAAGTGGAGGAATGGAATGTCCCCAAGCAGAGTGTGGGCTCCTCGAGGGAGCTGCATGCGACACTGCTCATTCTTCAGCCTTCTTAGGACTTTCCACAGCACATGGGCTTAAGAAATCTTGACTGATGAGAACTTAGGGAGTCCCAGTGCTCGCACTCACTCGCTGGCATTTCCTCAGTCTGGGTCAAGGTGTTCTCATCCATGAAAAAGCAAGATTAGTCCTCACCAACCCTATGGTTCTGGATTCTATGCATCCTGCTTCCTCTCTTCTAGGGTCTGCATAGAGAAGTGATGAGTAACAAAAACAGCACTTATGCCCTCGCCACTTTGGCTCAGAGGATAGAGTGTCAGTCTGTGGACTGAAGGGTCCCGGCTTCGATTCCAGTCAAGGGCACATACCTCAGTTGCAGGCTCGATCCTGGCCCGGTGGGGATGCGTGCGGGTTGTGTCTCTCTCACATTGATATTTCTCTCTTTGTGTGTCTCTTCCTCTCCCTTCCATTCTCTCTAAAATTCAATGGCAAATATTCATATGTGAGGATTAACAACAACAAAAAACAAATAAAAAGACACACACAACAACTGGCAGTCACTAGAGGGAGGTGGAGGACTGGGGAATGTTTTACTGACCTGTGATTGGCAAATCTGTTTGATTTCTGGGTTTCTGCTTTTGAGTGTGGGCATTTTTCATGTCAATGTCAGAGCAGTTCTGAGGAGTCAACAGGGAGCAGGAAGTTTTGGTTGGAGACATGCCTGGGAGGCCCACTGCAGCCCTCACGGTGGCCGATGGCCGTTCCTCCGTCTTCAGAAACAGCAGAGGCATTACAGGTGATATCACTGAGAGGCTGCAGAGAAATGGAGGATGTGGCTCCCCAGAGGTCGTGAAAACCCGTCACCAGCAGAGCCTTCCTCAGTTTAAGACTGAATTGCAGCCAGACCTGCATGCCCTGGAGTCAAGCCCGTCCCAGAACCCAGTCCACCGGGGCCCTGATCACCTTTTCCAGGGGGACAGCCATGCCTTGTTCAACAAGCCATTTGGTGAGTTTGGGGAAAGACTCCAGCCCTGAGGGTTCAAATACCCAGCAGCAAGTTCTTGCTCATCTGTCATTCACTCTGAGTCCTCAAGAGGGCAGCACTCGAGGGGCTGTTTCTATCTTTATGTGGAGCTGTGTCTAACACTTGAACCACACAGGTGGGAAGGCACAAATGGCAAGGAGTCTGTGAACATACAGGTCACAGGCCCCAAGAACTTTGGGGAGATTTCCTTCCTTTCCAGAACATCTGTGATTTTTGCGGGGTCTTCTGGAGGCTGGATTTTCACCCAGAGGAGGAAAAATAGTGGGAAGGAGGAGGAGAAGCCCCTAGCAGATGCAGAGTCTCGCGCCTTAGGATGCCAGCACTGGGAAGGAGGAAAACAGACAGGCTCACAGGCTGAACTCATCACTACAAGTCCCTCGATTATGCAATGAGTCAAGCCGGGCAGAAGGGAAGCCCTCTCAGCTTGACCCGTTGCCGTGTGATTAGCATGTGCCAGTATAATGGAGGGAAAAGATTCACATAAATGAATGAAATATTACCAGGCTTCAGTGACCCGTATGCAGTCATGAAGTCAGGACTTGGTATTAAAAAAAACCCTCATGCTTGCGTTGCCCTGCCTGGCAGAACACGCAGGTATTGTCTTGCTGCTGTCTGGTGCTGGTGTCTTCACCAACTGGCCAAGGGTCCAGGGATTACAGCCGGCTGCGCCCTCTGAAAATCCAGGAGAGGAGGCCAGACCTTAGCACATGAAATGTTTGCAGAGTAATTCAGATAACTTATGTGTGATCATTCTGCATCTGTTTCTACACTCCCCACAGTAGAGCAGAAGTTTCCACTTTCAACGGGAATTGTGGCAGGATAGTAAAACGCTAGGGAAATTCCTTGACGAGTGCAATAAGGGAAACTGAGGCAAAATCATTAAACAAGGCCAAATGACTTGAACAATTTACAATCAGCTAATGAATCACATGCTTTATCTTCCCTAATCAAGGACACCTAGGGGCAAATGGTTTACACATTCCAGACTGTCCTATGGCAGAACAGTCTTGATCCTGGTCCCAGGGTAGAAGACAGAGAGGGAGAGAGGGGAACAGAGAGAAAGAGAGCGAGAGCGAGAGCGAGAGAGAGAGAGAGAGAGAGAGAGATATCAATGATGAGAGAGAATTACTGATCGGCGTCTTCTTAATGATGTTCTTAATGAGGTTCTTTAAAAATGAAACTAACCAGCTTATCTGGTATGACTCTGTGGTTGAGCATCAACCCATAAATCAGGAGGTAAGGGCACATGCCAAGATTGTAGCATGATCTCTAGTGGGGGGCCATGCCAGGGTTAGGGGGAGCAGCAGATCAATGATTCTCTCCATTATTGCTGTTTCTATCTTTCTCTCCCTTTCCCTTCTTGCTTGAAATCAATAAAAATATATATTTTTTAAAAAATGAAACTAACCAAAAAATAATCCCTGACCCTTCTATACACACATTTTAATGAATCAACAAATTGAAGAACACACTTGAAAAGTTAATGAATATTCTGTTAAGACCCTCCCCTAAGACCTCCCTTAGGATTCTGGCCAAAGAGAGAGAAAAAGCTTTAAGATAAAGGAGCCACAGCATGCTCTCAATAGAGCACACCCATGCTTGTATCTCTGCTATTTTTCTCCTAAAGCCTAGGGCCCCATGAGACTCACAATAGGAGGAGCAGTGGCAGTGGCAGTGGCAGCTCATGTCAGGCTTACCCCCGGAACTCGTCTCCAGGCCCTGTTTGTCAGAGAGCGGAAGCAGCCTGGCCTGGGCTCTCTCCTGTTGCTTTGTCTAGCCTAAGCCCTTCCTTGCTCTCACTGTCCCAGCTTTAATAAACAGACTCTCAAATTCATCTAGACTTGGGTTGTGAAATCTTTCCTACATGAAGTCAAGAACCCACACATTACCGGCAGGCCCAAGGCAGACCTGCTCAGGCCCAGAACTTTTCGGTAACAGAATCATAGACTCTTAGCACACGCAGAGACTGGATGGGTGTGAGGCCAACTGCCCTTTCTCCGTGGCCTGGACAAAGGGTGTGGTTCCTTTGGCTCAAACACCTCTTCTCACAAGGGACTTCACTATTCCTCTGCCGTCCTTTCTGCTGTAGAACAGCTCAAATGGTTATCAAGTCATTTCTTACCTGGGAAGAAGATTAAGAGAGATCAGGGAGAACTGGGTACTGGTTTGGGGAACCGAGATGCCCCTGGCTTTCATCCTCTCTGTGCTGTTGGCAGGGAGACAGCAGCATCTGTTGCTCTGCCACCTTGTATGACCAGCCTAGGCCAGCTATCCTCTTCCCCCTTTTCTTCTTCCTCCTCCTCCTCCTCCTCTTACTCCTTCTCCTTCTTCTCTTCCTTCTCCTTCTCTTCCTCCTCCTTCTCCTCCTCTGTGTGTAGTCTACACTGATGCTTCAGACTGGAATGAGTTTCCCTTATACCACATAGAAAGCTTGTGATCCTGCTCCAAGATCTAGCTCAAGGGCCACCTCTTCAGTATCGTCTTCTCTGACTTACCCAGGCAGAGCCACTGCCTCTGTTACAGCAGGAGTGCTTCATGCAGCTGTCGTATTTTTACAGTCATCTCCCTCCCTGGACACCAAGCTTTCCAGGCTGATTATCGGGTCTTATATCCACCTGAATACCTGTCATAGACCCAGTGTGTACTCAGTTAATATTGGCTACTGTGACCCATCTACATATGGATATAGAGAAATATATATACACTTTTCCCCTTCCCGTCTCTCCTTTCTTTCCTCTCTTTCTTCTTCCAATCTTTCCCTCATGTCCTGCCACAAACTCTTGCCTGTGAAGGATAGATGGGAATGCCCTCAGAATAAGTTGTAGTTATAGGAGAGGTTCAGAAATTCTTATAAAGCTCTTAAAAAATTAGTTTGAAGCATCTTTTAACTTAGCAAGTAGTAACAGCAACTTATAAATTAAAAGCAAGTTGCCCGGCCGGTGTGCCTCAATGGTTGCATGTCAACCTATGAATCAGGAGGTCATGGTTCAATTCCCGATCAAGGCACATGCCTGGTTCCAGGCTCAATCCCCACTAGGGGATGTGCAGGAGGCAGCCAAGCATGATTCTCTCTCATCATGGATGTTTCTATCTGTCTCTCTTCCTTCCTCTCTAAAACAAAAAATATAAACACTGGGTGGCCAGATTATTATGAGCTCTGAACATATAGTAATCTGGCCACTCAGAAAATACACACACACACACACACACACACACACACACACACATACTGAGGACCGGTGCATGAATTCGTGCATGGGTGGGTTCTGCCCAGCCTGGCCAGGGCAGTTGGCCGGTCTGCCTGCTGGTCGAACTCCTGGTTGGGACAATTTGCATATTAGCCTTTTATTATGTAGGATATACACTGCGTGGCCAGATAATTATGCTCCCTCTTCAGCTTCTCAACACCGGGTGCATCCTGCAGGGACTGTGCTGCCATGCTGCATGTGTGCCTGTGAGGGAAGAAGCATCTTACTCATTCTCTACCCCAGCACCAGGAATGAGGGCTCGCTTATGGAGGGTGATGGGGCAGGCAGAATAATGGCTGACAAGAGAGCCCAGGCTGGCCCGTGTGTTCAGTGGTTGAGCATCAACCTATGAACGAGGAGATCACAGTTCAATTCCCTGTCAGGGCACATGCCCGGGTTATCCCCAATGAGGGGCATGCAGGAGGCACCTGATCAATGATTCTCTCTCATCATTGATGCTTCTATCTCTTTCTACTTCTCCCTTCTTCTCTGAAAGAGAAAAAAAAATACCTTTTTTTTTTTTTAAAGAGAGAGACCCAACCCTAAACCGAAGAATTTGTGAATGTTCATCTCACACGGCAAAAGGTGCTTGGCAAATGTAATTAAGGTAAAAAACCCTGAGATGGAAAGATTATCCTGGATTTTCTGGGTGGGTTCAACCTAATCGAATGAATCCTTGGAAAAGAACTTTATTCAGGTGAAGTCACTGTCAGACTAAAATGTGGCAACAGGAGGGTCAGAGAGATTCTACATTGTTGGCTTGGACGATGGGGGAAAGGGCCACTGGCCAAAGATCATGGGAGGCCCCTAGAAGCCAAAGAGCAAGGTGATATATCCCTTCCTATCCCCACCCTGGAGCCTACAGCCTCAGGAAGGAACACAGGCTACCAATTCCTTGATTTTAGCCCAGGAGACTCTTTGCTTTTTAACTTCTAACCTGTAAAACTATCCTATATAATAAAAGGCTAATATGTAAATTGACTGGTCACTATGATGCCCTCTGAGCACCAGAGGGCAGATGCTCAACGCAGGAGCTCGAGCGGGCCTAAGCCGGCAGGAGAACATCCCCTGAGGGGTCCTGGACTGTGAGAGGGTGAAGGCTGGGCTGAAGGACGAATGTTGTGCACCAGGCCTCTTGCACATTAATAAGTACGTATTGTTTTAATCCACTAAATTGTATCAATATGAAACCAATACAGGTACTGTACAAAAATCAGTGGAGAGAAAATTGAATGGTGGGTAAGAGGGAGAAAATTAGGAAAGGTTTTCCACTCGTTTCATGTAGATCCACCAGGAGGAGCCCTGAGCACACTGTTGAAAACTTACTCCTCTCCTTTGAAGCACCCAGCTTTTCCATTTTCAAGGAGTTTTCTCCAGGCATAGAAAATCGTCACTCTACAAACAGGCCCAGAGAGAACTGTGAAGTGGTTGTCCTATTCAGAATGCATAGAGGCCAGTACTTCTAAGTCTAACCTCCAGGATTAGGGTCTGCTCACTGCAGTTTCTTCCCTGGCCTGGGGCTCCCAGGCAACACCCCACCGCTGAGCTGCCAGCCAGCTTTCTGCCAAATATAACCTACCTGCCCCGTTTGCTTAAACACAGCTGGTGATCCAATAAGCTGATTTATGCCACCTGTTCGTTGCTTCTGATTCCCCTCTGTCTGCTCCATCCTTCTCCTTCCCTGTTTCCTGAAACCCTTGAAGAATAATTGAAATGTGCTAGTTCATTCATTCATTCATTCATTCATTCATATATTTTCATGATCATCATTATCATTTAAACTTCTCTTGTGTATCAGTAATTGTACAAGAAAAACCTGGCTCCTACCTGTCCAGTAACTCAATGTTAAGTGAGGTCTGGGGGTGGGACTGTGTTGGTAGAGGAGCAACTGCCGTGGGCACAGAAGACACTTAGGTTCAATCATCCTGGAGGGAGGAATTGGGGGAGGGACACTTGCTGGAGGAGGTGATGTTGGAGTTGGACCTTGAAGGTGGCTAAGAGTGTGCTTCTCCTGAAGGGAGGTGAGCAGCAGAGATGGGCCTGGCTGTTCAGGAGCAGCAGGTCCTCCGGTGGCCGGGAGATCTGGGTGGATGGTGGGCGTGGCTAAGGTCACCTGGCAAAGGACAGCAGGGTACCTTTGTAAAGAGGCTTAAAGGCCAAGCCAAGGAGTTCCAACATTAACTTAGAGTCAGGATTATTTAAGGGTTCTATTCATGTCCTGACATGGCCATGTTTGTACTTTTAAAAGATCTCTCTGACAGCCACATGGAGGTTCCTCCAAAGTGGGGAGCTGTTAGGAGCAGGAACGTGAGTTAGGCGTCTCTTCAGTACAAGTGAGAAAGGAGAAGGACTGGGAAGGGGACTCATGGAGGAACAGGAGGAGCCCCCAAAAGTAGGATTTATAGGACTTTGTAAAGATGCAGAGTGGGAAGAGTAAGGAATACAAGGACTTGTCAAAAAAAATGTGGCCTAGTGCTTTGAGTTAGGGAGATGTTTTCTATGATGAAGCCTTTGGCCAAGATAAGGCATAAAGAAGGAGGAGCAAGAAGGGGATAGTGCTAGCTGGTTTTGCTCAGCTGAGAGTAACATCTGCCTTCAGGGGCTGTGTGAGGCTTAATAACATCCCACATGTGAAAACACCAAACAGGAGTGTTGGGTGTTTTCAGGAGTGGCAGGTAGACTCTAGTTCCTGTTTTCATACTATTCTTAATAAGGGTTTCCCGTCAATGAGAATTATTTTTTCTCAGAGGCAGTTGGTGTTTGCTTGATTCTGCATTTATGTGTACCTGTGATCATCTCTACACACATCTCCCAACATCCATGTCTAGGATCTTCCTAGCCAGGAAATGCAGTTGCTTGGTATTTAATACAAAGCTAGAGAGCCTGAGGGCTCAAAAACCCAGCTGCTGAACCACCTCATTCAATAGGCTTAGGGGAGGGAGTTGGGAAGCCAAGCTTGGGAAAACAGCATGTTTCCCACTAGAAAATTCCTGGTCTGCCATCTTTCTTAGAAAGACCAACCTGGAGAGTCAGATCATTGGCCCATATTACCATCCCATGAGCCAGCAGGTCCCTTGGCACGGACCCTGCAGAAGGTTTCTCTGCCTGCACACAGCTCCTGGTGCCCAACAATATTTAGGTAGCCCGGACTTTTATTTTCCTAATTGAAAAACCACTCTGCTGGTTTTAGGGATCTTGCCTTTACCCTTCCTATAGCGATAAGGTCTCCAAAATGCTTCCTATTGAAATTAAACTTAATTCACCCAAGGAATGGTAGGGGCAGTGGGAGAATTAAACATCAGTGTGCTGGCAGTGAGGACTGACAGGGAGAACTCTCTGCTGGCAGGAGTCTCTGCTGCTCTGGATATCATGTCCAAGCACCTCAAGGCATCTGGCCAGTGCTTTAGACAAATACACTGCTCAAAACATGTTTGATGAGGAGGTGGACACATGAGGGTAAGAATGAATGCATTTAGCTCATTTACTCAAGAGGCAAAGAGAAACATGGACTAGCAATGGAAATGGACTTGGGAAGAGATAAACTGGTAGATCTCAGTGTGGGGACAGGGCAGGGTGAATGTGGGAGCCAGCATGTATATTTCAGTGTGTGTCTGAGGCCCATCAGCCTTGGAAGCTGACATCAGCCTCACAAAATTCCAAATACCTATGCCCTTTAACACTATGCAAGAAAGTGGATTTTTGAAGATTGAAAAAGTCATTTCTTAGAAAGACTTCTCACAGGGTTTGTCTTTGGCTGGGAGAGGCCAAGTAGGGAATTATTCTAGCAAAACTACCCAGCTGGCTTTCTAACCTTGGGGTGAGGAATGAGAGCATCCTGGGGATATTCTCTGCGTATCTCTTGAATTGGCTATTGCAAAGATTGAATAGAACACATATCATGATAACTCAGGTTTTCATGGGGTTGTCATTTGTTTCTCTTGAGGAATTTCAGGGCTCAGCTGAGTGTTAGGCTGCATGTTGGGTGGCAGAATCAGTGATGGCCACAGAGAAGCTGTGTCATGAAGGCAAGATCGCCTGCAGGGGGCGCCTGCAGTACGCAGCAGCAAACAGGTCGCAGAGTTAAGAAGGAGCCTACAAACTGCCTGCAGGCTTCTTGGGCCCCCAGAAGCACTGATCAGTCAGGGTCCTTCATTTCAGGGACTTCATCCCTAATTTTATTCTGTGGCCTTGACCAACTTAGAATTTTCAGGAATATCCTACAAAATCTTGTACTCTGCTAGAGGGAACCGGTCCACTATCTCTCCCAGAGTGTAGAAATATTTTTCTCTAAGTGGGATAGAGAGATTATGTTTTGACTTTCTCAGCTGCTAATTCATTCCTTGGTTAGCATTTGTTTTCACTGTATGAGTTGCTTTAACTTTTATACATAGCGTAATGTGAGCATGCAAAAGTATGCCATTAAATATCTTCAAATGACCTAGGGAAACATCTAGCAGGCCCAAGTCCCATCATGAGGGACAGTGGGTCTAAAAGACTCCGGGCTCTCCTTTCTGAAGCCACTTCTATAGCAGGGTGACCTCCAGGCCAGAAGCTCAATGAGCCGCAATAAGAAAGAACAGGAGTTCCTATTTCTCTACTGATCTGAGGAAACAGTGCCTATCCCACGTGAGAGATATTGCCTACTGTTAGGTTTGATCAAGCAATTGAATTGATACCCCTTCCCTAGGAACTGGCTTTTCAGGTCATTTCACTGTGGACATCCCTTTGACCACATTTCACTTGTGGTGACCGCATTCCATTATCTCCCTTCTGGGCATGCATAAAGATGTCTCTGTCCAGGAAAAAGCCCACTAAAAGTCCTTTAAAAGCCGCTGACTCCCATCACTGGGTGCTGGAGCCACCTACCCTGTTTCCCCGAAAATAATAAGGCCTCCCCTGAAAATAAGACCTCCCTGGAATATAAGGGCCCCAAAGCTACTGTAAGGCGTCTCAAACTGCCTGAACAGCTCCGGCTGTGCTGCAGCCAATCAGTGAGCTGGTTTGTGATGACAACTACTACCATACCCTATACAGGTAATAAATTTCCTTTTTGTTTGTTTGTTTGTTCAATAATAAATGTGTACTGTATTCTTCTTCATGGAAAAATAAGACATCCCCTGAAAATAAGACCTAGTGCATCTTTGGGAGCAAAAATTAATAAGACACTGCCTTATTTTTGGGGAAACAGGGTATCCCATGTGAGAAGTGGGAGGTACTGCCTGGAGAAAGAGGCTAGTGGGAAGTGCAGATATGAGAAAGATTAGAAACACTGAATCCCATGCCTAGTTCTGTGGAGAGTAAGGTATTAGGGAACCTTCAATGTAGGGGAGCCCTTGCTGATCAAATCAGGGAAAATGGGAAGGGTTCATTTGAAAGAGACACTAAAGGTGAAGATAAGAGGTGATTGTGAGGAACTGCAGTGCTGCCCACCCACAATCCAGCCTCCATAGAGCAGGGCTGCTTTTTAACTGGTATCCTCAGAACTTCAGGAACTCGATTCCCCTCAGTTGCAGTAGAACTTGTACTAAGTTTCATTTCACAACAAATAACATCAGAGAGAGATTCCAGAGCAAGTGCTTAAAATTGTTAATCAAGCCAAGACTATTGAACCAATAACATTTTGAACAATTATGTATGCCCAGCACTATGTTAAGCACAACATGGAATCTCTCTCTCTCTCTCTCTCTCTCTCTCTCTCTCTCTCTCTCTCTCTCTCTGTGTGTGTGTGTGTATATATATATATATATATATGGCTAATATGCTAAGTGTCCGACCATCCGACGAGTCACTATGATATGCACTGACCAGGGGACAGACACTCAACACAGGAGCTGCTGTGATGCTGACTGGCCATTTACAGAGACACAGCACTGTGAACCTGGCACTGACAAACCAACACTCAGCTTCCCCCAAGTAGAACACAGACCCCGCCACTACCCCAGAATTCCACCAAATCTGCTAATGCTGCCAAGACCCTATGGCACAAAATGTGGCCCAGAGCCATCCCAGCCCATAAACAGTTGCTGTGGGCACTGGGTAATGACGCCACGTAGCAATGCCCAGCTTCCTCTTCCTAGCCATGACTAGCCTCCTTGGAGTTTCTTCAGCTTAGGAACATGATTTGCTTTATAGTCAGGTGGAAACATTTCACATTTTAACCAAATGTCTGTGAAGCATTTTCCATGCCTCATCTCATTTAATCCTCACAAAAATCCTGGAGTAGGTAGAGAGAAGACTCGGTGGAATCCTATTTTCTTTTCATTAACCAGAAAATGGAGATTTAGAAAGCTTAGAAACTTGACCCAACTGAAAAGAAGTAAGAAATGGTGGACCTTGAAAATGACTTCAGGTTTTCTCACTTTGCAGAATATAGTCAAACACTGCTGCAGTTAGATATTTTACCCTTTGTTCTCCCTGTGTGATCTACTATAATAATCTGCTTCATGTTGATATTTATTGCCGTGTTGCTGACAATTACCTGGGAGAGAAGGGGTGCTTCACTAGGCGGGAAAAAGTTTAGCTAAATAAGAAAGCATGTCTAATTAAACAAATTTATTCTATACCTATAAAAGGCTAAGTTGACTTGTGCACAGGCAGTAAATATAAAGCTCTTGCTGGCGCCAATCACACATGTGTGTTTTGATCTGTCATTGTTGATCATGAATTTGGTTGTCACTTCTATTATAGAGGAAGGGCGAATATGGATATTAAAATATTTCTTCTAATTAATTTCCTTTCAATGTGCATGAATTCAAGCACCAGGGATCTAATATAGAGATGAATCTTGTCACCCAGGAGTCCTCAGCTGGTTAGAGAACAAGACCTATCCATCACAACCTGGCAGGTAAGACCAAGAGCCAGGCCCAAGCATCATGGTGTGGAAGTATGAGAGATAGACAGTTCAAGCAGGGAGAAATACTAAGATTTATTAGAGAAAATAAAATCTAAGCAGGATTCTCAAAACCCCTGTTTTGCCAATTCAGGGTAGGTATTACAGTAAGATTAGTGACACACGTGGCTGGGTGCAAAGTGTAAAGGAATGCTAAAAAGCTCAGCAATCAAGATTAATATAATTTTCATTAAACATTAAAACACACACACACAAAAGGCTTATGATGAACAAAACATCAAAATTTCCAGAAGGGCAAGATGTTAGATTCATGAACCTGCAAACTTAGGCAATGGGTACAGTCGTTTTCAATCAGCTCTTGGTCCCCTAACTGGAGATTTTAAGAAGATTGACAGTGGCCCACAAAGAGATTGGGCAATACACGGCTTTATAGAGTCATGGGTTTTGATTGCAGAACTTTTATTAACTTTTGCATCTAATTCCACATAGGAGGGCACATCTGACAAGTGTGCAGAGGTGCATGTAATTTTTCTTTTGCCTCAACTTCACTATGGCTTGACTCAGCATGGCAGGTTGGTAAAGAGAGAGGTACATGGTGTGGGAAGTATTAGAGTATTTCAGAACCACAGGGTTATGAATAACATATATGAGAGTTTGTAATAAGTGAGAAGGCTGGAAAGTTTAAAGTAGGAACAAAAACATGGAAGGCTTTCTATACTATTCTAAAGACATTTGGAATTAATGCTATAGACATTTAAGAGACCACTGAATGTTTCTGAACAAAGTGTGTGTACAGTCATTTGGGGCCAAACATTGCAGAGGCAGGAGGGAGCAGCAGTCAGAGAGGATGAGGCAGGAAACAGAATCACTGGAGAGCAGGCTCTTGGGAAGGCCACGCCACACCAGACGAGGTCCTCAATAGACTGAGTGTTCCATAACATGCCTCCTAAGGGTAACACCTGCCACACTAACATTCCTGTGAAGACAGCAATGCATGCCATTCTTGTTCTCAATGATGACACAGCAGCCCCACTGAATTGCTGTGACCTCTGGGTCACCTGGTCTCCTTAAGTTTCTAAGTGAAGGTGCCATGACTTCCCTGAAGTCAGCCACTTCCTTTCTGCTGTTCTCAGAACTGTACCAGGGCACATTTTCGGCGAAAGTTAGAATCCCACTTTAGATGTGGGAGAGTGGTGGGAAATCAACCCTTTGCAACTTTTCTTTCCCACATAGTGGGAACACTAAGAAAAAAATAAAGCTTTTGAAAAATGTGGACGGATTAGGGAAAAGAGCTCATTTTGTAAAATGCATAGATTGTTAAAATGCATAGATTGACAAAATGGCAGGTTGGAGGTTCAAACTACATCAGGAGGATGAAAAAAATTTTTTAAGTTTTGTCAAAAGTAAGGAATACCCATTAATATCCAGTTACTAAGGGAATTAACAAATAATTTCTATTTGCACATTAAAGTCTCAAAAGAAGTTCTCTTGAACAATATTTTTAGGAAGCATTGTTCTAGTTAGAATATGATCTTGAAGATGTAAAATTGAACCTCTTGGATTATTTCCAAAAAAAACATAGTTCTCTTAATGTATACAGCTCTTTCTTCAATTGCCCTGAAATGCTAAGTTGGACTCAAAGGAGACCAACTCACATTCTGAATAGCAAGCGCTGTGGGGGGTGCCATGGTGCCACTCTCCCCAGGAGAGTGAGCTAGCCCGTGGTTGGCAAACTGTGGCTTGCAAGCCACATGTGGCTCTTTGGCCCCTTGAGTGTGGCTCTTCCACAAAATATCACTGCCTGGGTGAGTCTATTTTGAAGAAGTGGTATTAGAAGAAGTTTAAGTTTAAAAAATTTGGCTCTCAAAAGAAATTTCAATTGTTGTACTGCTGATATTTGGCTCTGTTGACTAATGAGTTTGTTGACCATTGAGCTAGCTTATTGGGAAGGTAGGAAGTAAAACAAGAGAAAACGTTACCCAGCAAAAAACTTGAACTATTATCTGTCTTAGCACAGACTGCCATAACAAAATACCAAAAACAGGGTACTTAAACAACAGAAATGTATTTTCTCACAGTTTTAGAGGTCCAGCCCTGGTGAGAGACCTCTTTCAGCCTTGCAGACAGCCACCATATCCCCATGTTCTCACATGGTCCTTCCTTAATCCTACACGCATTCTGTGTGAGGGGGAAAGGGAGTGGAGAGGAGGAATGAGGGTAAGAGGGAAAGAGAGAGATAAGGGAGGGTGAGGGTGAGAGGGAGAGGGAAGATTCTGGTGTCTTATCTTATAAAAGACTTAATTTCATCAGGTCAGGCCACCTTTCTTCATGATCTCATCTAATTCCAATCATTTCTCCAAAGCCTCATCTCCAAACACCATCACAATACCAGTTAGGACTTCAACATAGGAGGTTTGATGGATGCAAACATTCAGACTATAACATGATTGAAGACCACAGCTGTGGGAGATTGACTGATTGATGGAAGTGAAACATACAAAAAAAAAAAAATCTGAAACAGGCCGGAGAGATCACTTTGGATGAAGGAAGGTACTGTGGAAACCATACAGTTGGAAGCTCAGAAACATATCATAGGGAAGCCAGAAATAGATACTTTGCACAAAGCCCAAATGACAGTGGGCAGGAGGGAGGCAGAGGACAGGAAAGAAGTTTCATGTTGAGCAGAAATGGGAGCTAAAGAATGAGGGGTATGTTGAGTCCAGGGTGTGAGGAACTGCAAAGGCCAGTTGTGTGGGGAGCGGAGGGAGCTGGCTTCACCTCACTAGTGGTAGGGAGGGAGCGCTGTGACAGTGGCAGTTCAGGAAGATGGTTTTGGCAGGGTTCTTCAGGGTATATGGAGGAGACAGGTGAACTGGTGAGGAGGCTGCAAGAATGCCCATGTTGTAGCTGGCAATTCCTGGCTGCATTTTCTCTCTCAAATTCAAGGAGGTTGCACAACCTAGTAGAGTGTGCAAAAGTCCAAGGGGCTCTTTCAAAATCTTTGTCTCATTCAGGCTAAGGAAATGTGAGAACAACAGGAGGAAAGACAAGAAGAAGCCCCCAGCCCACAGAGCACATGAGCAAATACCTCAAGGTGTTGGAGACATATAACCCTGATGAGATATGTTGATTAGAGAGATTACTCTGGGGCTTACGAACTCATTGATGAAAATATATTTCAGCCGAGACCGGTTTGGCTCAGTGGATAGAGCTTCGGCTTGCGGACTGAAAGGTCCCAGGTTCGATTCTGGTCGGGGGCATGTACCTTGCTTGTGGGCACATCTCCACTGTGGGGCATGCAGGAGGCGGCTGATCGATGTTTCTGACTATCTCTCTCCCTTCCTCTCTGTAAAAAATCAATAAAATATATTAAAATATATATATATATTTCAGACCTGGCTGGGAAGCTCAATTGGTTAGAAAATTGTCCTCGTATGCCAAGGTTGTGGGTTCAATCCCTAGTTAGGGCACATACAAGAAGCAACCAATGTGTACATGAATAAGTGGAACACCAAATTGATATTTCTCCCCCCTCTCTCCTCTCCCTGCAACCTTCCTCATTCCTCTCTCTCTCTCTAAGTCAATAAATAAAAATTAAAAAGAAAATACGTATATTTTATCCTGCCTATTAGGAAGCATTAAGATGCTCTCAATACATCCACACTTCTCCCCTATCCACAGGGGAAGTGAACTAGAGAAAACACAGAATTAGACTGATTTTGTAAGATTCACTTTTCCACTAAAAAAAAAAATCATTTTCTATCCAAACAATATATCGCTGGGTGGTTCTCTGAAAATCATTTCACAATTCACATTGCTGAGTCAAATGATCCTGAAATATATGACCATTCCTCCCCCAAGAGCCCTGATAACAGAATTTCATTATATTTGGCAAGGAAAGCTAGAGACACATCCTTTTAGGTGAAAGAGGACCTGATTACACTGAATCAGCCAAACTCTCCACAGTTCCATAAGCCCAAGTCAAGATATAACAGCAAGCAGTATCTGCCTCAATTCCCCCTACAAGTTTGTTACTTCAATGCCTAGATGTGGTGAAGATGTGGGCTATTTCTGACATTAAAGCCAGGGGTTCCTGGAGTGTGGTTCAGCCTTGTTCTGAAGACCCCCAGGATAAGAAGTTGCCTGGCAAGCCATCTGGCCAGATATTGTGTCTGTCAAAGCAATAACATTATAATATCATGTCCTATTATGTGTCAAGTTATGTTCAGACCAAGAAAGAAGGTTCTATTTCTGACAGTCTCAGCTTAAGGGTCTTGAGCCACGCAATCACCTACGTCCTCCTTGATCAAAGACAAACTTTAAAACCAGAGAGAAGAGCCCAGCCAATGTGACTTGATGATTGAGCATTGACCCATGCACCAAGAGGGCACTGGTTCCATTCCCTGTCAGGGCACAAGTCCTGGTCCCGGGGGTATGCAAGAGGCAGCCAATTGATGTTGATGGGATTTTTCTCTCATGGGTGTTTCTCGCTCTCTCTTCTTTTCCCTTCCTCTCTCTCTAAAAGTCAATAAAAAATATTTTTAAAGAAAAACAGAGAGAAAGTTAACCTGAAACATTTTAAAATAATATCAACTGTAATAAAAAAAAGAAAAAAAGAAAGAAAGGACGGAAGAAAGAAAGAAAGAAAGAAAGAAAGAAAGAAAGAAAGAAAGAAAGAAAGAAAGA